>JAKIJQ010000431.1:0-59054 GCA_023373905.1 Rhizoglyphus robini
GACACTCTTTAGTGTGAACATTGTGAAAAGCAAAAAGAAACAAAATAGAAAATAAATTTTATTGATTAGGACGATGAGCTGCATTATTAGAAGTAATCCGAATCATAGGCTTCGTGATCTAAAAATAAATCCGACTCTGAATCAGAATCAGAGCACTTGGCTATGTATAACATATGTTTGCAGTACGCCAAGAACATTTGTTCAAAAAGCACAATCATCAAATCAGCTCTCCGCTCAATCTTACTCCAATCCAACGAAGCCATCACTTGAGTGGCATTGGCGATGATAAAGTGGTGACATTTGTTGATCAATTTAGTGACTCGATTAGTGTCGGCGAGAATGAGTAAATATGAAACAGATTCAGCCGTGATTGGGCACAGAAGTAGTTGCTCGGCAAAGTCTAAATTCAAACGTTCACAAATCTTAGCCAGCAGATCAGGTTTCACCACAATCTTTGCCCATTGCCCCGAGGCAAGCACTTGAGCGCAATTGTTGGCAATAAATTCGAGACATTTGAAGAACAGCTCAGATATTTGATGCATGTCGGAGAGAATGATTAGGTCTACAACAGAATCGGTTGTAATAGCCAGGGACAAGAGTTGTTGCTTGCAGATTGGTTTGAGACTTTCCATTTGGTGCTAAATATTAGAAGGAATAGTAATATTGTTGATCAATAAACAGTAAATGAATCCAAAATTCAATTACCTTATCAGCAGTGAGCAACAATATCTCAGGTAATATAATCGAATCACTGTACTTCGAGGCCAAATGTCGAAAAATTTTAGCCAGCAAATCTGCTCTCACCAGAATATTTCTCCATCCTTTCGAAGCAAACACTCGAGTGCCACTTTTGTCATTGGTGACAAAGTCGAGACATTTTTCGTACAACTTGGCGGCATGATACAAATCAGCGAAAATGAGTAAATCCGAAACTGATTCGGTGGAGATCTGTGACAAAAGATGCTGCTCACAGATTGATTTGAGAGAATCCATTAGATACTGGAGGTTTTTAAGAGATCATATGTAAATGATATGTAAACAAAAACAAAATACATTTACCTTATCAGCAGCTACCAATAAGCCCGCTGCATAACGATCCAACATGCCAACTTTGCCAGTGTAAATATATCGTACCATCAGCTTCAACACTTTCACGTCCATGTCAGTGATCTCCACTCGATTCTCCTGTGCTTCCTTAGTAGAGTCGTGAGCAAACATGGCCGAGAAAACTGGCGATCGAGCTGAGAGAATCCGCTTGTGAACACGAAGTTCCTTCTCACTGTTGTATTATTTAGCAACAA
The DNA here is from genome assembly GCA_023373905.1 of Rhizoglyphus robini. Lineage (NCBI taxonomy): Eukaryota > Metazoa > Arthropoda > Arachnida > Sarcoptiformes > Acaridae > Rhizoglyphus > Rhizoglyphus robini. The sequence continues at coordinate 1,302 of JAKIJQ010000431.1, forward strand.
GTTTATTTGAGAGAGGTGCAGCTCAATGAGAAAGCAGACACACAGTGACGAAAGGGAAAAGGAAGACAGCCACACAACGTGTTAGAGTGGACTGTTCACAGAGTATAGGATGTTACATCAGTTATGAACGAATATTATACGACATATCCTCCCTATGATAGAGTGATTAATCTGATTGTAACATAGATATAAGATTAAGAAGTGTATCATAAGAAATGAGATTGTTGAAGACATCAGCAACTTGGGTAATTTCGGTGAGCATTCGGCGAAGAGGCTTTGCCTCCCAGATTCCACCAAGTGATGAGTCCATTTTAGTTTCAATGATAGATAACGAAAGTTCTCGTTGAGATCGAGAAAGCCAGTGTATTAGAGATTCACCGAGCATAAGAGCAGCACCGGATGAATTGACTTGGAGATTTGAATTGTTGACAAATGGAGACATGTCAAGTTTGATTACATCGTCTTTGCCTTGTTCAGTTCCAACAGATGACTCCTGTTTATTAGACTTTGGTTTGGACGATGATACTTTGTGACTAATTTCAGTACAGAATTTGGGTGAAGATTTGCGATTGATGTGGCCAGAATGTTGCACTATTGGAACACCTGCTGTTTTGACTACATGCAGTTCGGTCACAGTTTGAGATTGAACAGCGACAGTTTGATTGTCACATGACTTTACATTAGACAGATTCGCCGGTTCGAGATTCAGAATCGGTTGTTTGATATGATTTGATTTCTTTTCGGCCAGCTTGACATTCGCCTTTGGCATGGTCAGTTGACGATTCTGTGGCTCTTTCAATGATGATGATGCTCGCTTGCGATAAGTAGCATAACATAACCGTTTAGGTGCAACGCCGAAGTTTGGTCTTTGTGAACGACGGACCATTTGGTTACTTTCGGGTTGAATGTTTTCTTGCTGTACTGCAGCAGGTTCATTCTGGACAGGTAAGACTACCGGTTCAATGTTGACAATTTCAGGTGCCGCCACCAAATTGACAATTGGTGATGCTTGTTGTTGCACGCTGGTGAATATTTGCAATCCATTAGATAAGGAGCTTGAAGCATTATATGGTTGGTTCGATTGAACAGATGCAGCGCTGGCTTTGTGAGTTATTTTCTCCTCACGAATGAAATAGCCAGTGTCACGGCGTTCAGCGGTAAGCACGCATTCGCCAGTAGATTCTTTGATAAAACGGCAATTGTCCTTGGTGAAAATGACCACAAGTCCCTTGTCACATGATTGAGAGACAGACAGCAAATTGTGCTTGAAGTCTGGAACATATGAGACATCGCTCAGGTCGAGAATAGAATCACCTTGATTAGATGGGACAATTTCGAGATTGCCGATACCACTGACTGATGCGACTTCGCCATTTGCTAAGGCAACTGTATCGCTTTCTTGTTTTATTTTTATAAAGCGAGAATGGTCTTTGCAGTAGTGAGAATTAGTTCCACTGTCGACCATGAAGTCATCATTTTGATAACGAGAATTGCCATATTTGTTCTTGATAGCCATGGCTGCGGTGCGGCGGCGGCCCTCCCTATTGCGAAAGCACCTTTCAGTTAGATGACCAGTGCGTCCACAATTATCGCACTTTTGTTTTGATAGACAGTCATCGCGAACATGTCCGGACTTGCCACATTCGATACAATTCAGGTGTGCTTTGCAATCGTCTGTTTCATGGCCGCGCTTGTTGCACTTCTCACAGAATGGACGGTTACGGCATTCCTCAAAAGAGATGACCTACTTGCTTGCAAAAACTACATTTTGCTGAAGACGATTTGGAAGCATTGAAGGCTTGATTATAACTGATCTCCTTTTTCTTTTGATCAGCAAGGCTTTTGTCTTCCAAGAGTAGACGCTCGAATGCATCGTCTAAGTCGTCGATTTCGTCGTCGTTAAGAATGCGACGAGTAACTTCGTTGAATTCGGGCGGCATGGCATCGCAAAGAGTTGCAATTTGATTATTAACGCTTATCGCATTTTGGCCACCAACGTCAATTAGTTCGTCAACTTTATTTTTGAAGTCAACCATGAAGGATTGGAGATTGCCGAGTTTGGAGTACTTGAGTTTGCTAAGCTCCAAATAGATTTTTCTCTCGGCTTTAGGATCCGGTTTATCATAAATTCGGTCCAACTCCTCCAGTATTTCAGACGGAAGTTTTAGATTGCGCACCCTTTTGATATGGTCAGCATCCAGCTTTAGTTTCATCTGGGAGCCGAGGGCGACAGCTTCGTCATTCGCACGATTATCCTCGATTAGTAGATCACCTTTTCGGACGGCTGAGAACCAAGTTTCCACCCTCAACTTCCATAATTTGTAGTCCTTTCCCCGAGAAAGTGGGAATATCGAGGTTGATTACGGCAGATGACATTTTTGAGCAACTGTTTTCCTGATCACACAGTTGAATCTGCGGACACAGATGATGAGTTGCTTCAGAGGTCACTTGAAAAGTATTTCGGTGGTTCTGGATCGTCGGAACCACTCTCTGCTACCAATTTGTTGTATTATTTAGCAACAAGTTTATTTGAGAGAGGTGCAGCTCAATGAGAAAGCAGACACACAGTGACGAAAGGGAAAAGGAAGACAGCCACACAACGTGTTAGAGTGGACTGTTCACAGAGTATAGGATGTTACATCAGTTATGAACGAATATTATACGACACTCACCAGCAACCAGAACTGCATCAGATTGCTTTCCCCCTTTTTCGTAGGGATTCGTAATTTTCGGACATAATTGATAAGTGAATTAAAAGAAGAATGTAGCTGAATATGGAAAAAGTACACGAGATGATAAAACCAATGAATCAAAAAATTTCAGAAACAGACAAAAAGCCAGACAAAAAACACCGAAGTGAGTTTGTGAAGAAAATCAACACAAACAACCGAGCACACCCAAAGAGCCCGTTCAATAGAGTACGTCTACGAACCTCTCGTGACACTTTGCCGAAGGTGACTGAGGGCAGTTTTGGTGGGTCAGTGTCTGATTGCAATGCTCTTCCATATGTCCACATGAATTGGATAAATTGGCCAAATTGTGGTAATTTTTCACTGCTGACGAATTCACCCGTGGCTTATCAATAATTTTTCTCAATTTGATCCGGGAAAATAAAATTTCAAAAAAATTTCTTTGATTTGCCTAGGCAATCCACGGAATGACGAATTTCGCGTTTGGACGGTAACATATATAATAATAAGTGTTCAGGGAATACCTTTGGTTTATATTTGGAATGCGGTTTGCACCTTCTAGGGTGTTTGCAGGATTAAAATGGACAACACGGTACACCCTACTTAATCAACTCGACTGATTGAAATCTCTCAAAATTGACTTTACCTTCTCATGTAGATGTTCAGGGTTTACTTATGGTTTATATTTTGAATGCGGTTTGCACCTTCTAGGGTGTTTGCAGGATTAAAATGAACAACACGGTACACCCTACTTAATCAACTCGACTGATTGAAATCTCTCAAAATTGACCTTACCTTCTCATGTAGATGTTCAGGGTTTACTTATGGTTTATGTTTTGAAGGCGGTTTGCACCTTCTAGGGTGTTTGCAGGATTAAAATGAACAACACGGTACACCCTACTTAATCAACTCGACTGATTGAAATCTATGAAAATTGACTTTACCTTCTCATGTAGATGTTCAGGGTATACTTATGGTTTATATTTTGAATGCGGTTTGCACCTTCTAGGGTGTTTGCAGGATTAAATGGACAACACGGTACACCCTACTTAATCAACTCGACTGATTGAAATCTATGAAAATTGACTTTACCTTCTCATGTAGATGTTCAGGGTATACTTTTGGTTTAAAAGAATGGATAAAAGAAATGATATACTCGAGTGTTAATTAACAGGCAGATTGATTATAGTTGTCAAGAGGATTACAATTGATGAAGGGGGAGTTTATGTTTAATGTTGTGTGGATTGCACTGATGATCGCATTGTTGCATCACAACCAAAAAGATAAGAATGGACGTCACTAAGCATGTGACATCGTTTTATGCTCACTAACGCACCTTAACGACCTTAATCATCTCAACTGTATATAAAAGTGCTTTCTCTTTGCCATTATCATTGACTGACTGACATCAACAGGCATCAACCAACATTTGTAATAATGGAACAACAACAGCAACATTTGTGGTCCTACTTGCCCGACCTGTGTCTTCTGGCCGTGTTCAAGTACATTTCTATGAGTGACATGATTCGAAGTGTTGGTCAAGTGTGCACCAATTGGGGTCGTGTGCAGAGGCATGACTTGAGCCATCGAGCTGTGCTTTCTATCTTTGGAGTATCTCAAGATGATGAAAATGATATCAATGAATATCTATATAATAAATATCTTGAAGATTTCAATCACAACAATCCATATGGATGCAACTTGATCGAACACGTTCGTCGTGATGAGGATGGATTGCCTTGGGCTCGAGTTTCAAAGATCAATCGTTTCAACACTCTACGAGTGCCTGACGGTGTACTGACCGAGCCATTCACCAGTCCACTGATGGACACCCTACCTGGCATCACTCACCTCACAATATATCAAAAGAATACTTCTCTCGCTGACACTCGAGTATTTAGACAAGCACTCGAACAAATAGTTCGCTTGATAGACCAATATGCTTACAATTTGATTTCTTTGAATGTGCATTTCATGACTTGGGGTACAGTAACAGAAAGTGAACTCTATTCGAGTAGTGCTCAAGTGGACGCACTGTTTGACTCGATCAATCGACTAGAAGCACTACGACATCTCACCCTTAAGCTCAATTTCACCGGTCTGAAACATGAACCGAGGCTGAGCCTCATTTTGTCTCGTTTGTCCACTTTCACAGTTCACAACTCTGAGCCTTCCAACCCAATGTATCGCGACTCGTTGCATCAATTTGGCAGCACTGGAGACGATCTTCGTATACATTGGACCGGTGGTACGTCACTGTCTGACATGATGGCACTCGGTCCACAGCTGGCCACCAAGTTCACTGGTGCTTGCATTGTCAATGTTTCAGCCACTGACTACGACACTGTTCGACTCTTCTGTGCACGATTCAACAGTTTGATCATGCTCGAACTGTCCATGTTGTCCTTTGGTGCCCTCTCGATGGCCAAGTTGGCTCGTGCTCTGTCCCAATTGCCTCATTTAATCCACTTGAAGCTTTATTTTGGTGAAATTCCCGAGGAGGAACAAACACAACCTCAACTCGAAATCGTGCTCTCAGTTCGTCTGCTCACTCTCACCATTTTTCCCGAATCTCATGAGGACACGCAACATCTGCATCTCCACCGAATCTTTCCCAACCTCCAAGTGCTCCATCTCATTTACAACAGTCTCCAATGTGAGCAATGTGAACGAGACTCCTACGATGAATTTCAAATGGACAATAATCGAGAATATCGTGAACGAATTGACAACTGCCTGAGCCTGGCTCGACAGCCATTTCGACAGTGTGCCAAGCTGCACACAGTCAAACTCGATGCCTGGCACGGCTTGGGAACATCATCATCGTTGCCTCAAGGATTGCTCACTGTGGATCAGTTGTGAATTGTGTACTGGAACGAGGAGTCACTAACCAAAGAGAACACACTTTCTGGTCTACAGATTTTCCTTTTGAAATCCCCATGTTGAGTATCTAATGATCCTGATTTTAGTTCCAGATTTTTCCAAATTGACCAACTTGACCGAGCTCGAACTACGCAACATTGCAAAGAACATTTCCGTTTGGGAAGAAGCATCTGCACAACATCGTCTCACCACTTCACGACTTTAATGTCGAACAATTCACTCATTTTTGTTGATCATTTTTCTCATTTTGATCGATTTGAGTATTGGCGATAAGTCGTCTAATCAGAGGATTTCTACATAAAATTAAACAACATTTGCAACAATTTCCTAATTTACTCAAATACAAAAATTGGCTATTTCGGCATTTTAAATTTTGAAATATCTACATTTTACACGTTTATTTTACACTTTCCATATTAAAACTTTCTACTATTTTACCATTCTTAAATGCACTAATTAATCGATTATTGTATAACACAAAATATTTTACTCAACTATCAATGTACAATCAAAATATTACTTTCAAATTATGTCTTGATTCTTCATAATAAACTTTTTCAATTTGTTTTTTCATAATTGTGTGTGATTGTTTGATGACAAAATTGTTTCAGAATTAATTTCTAATTGCTAGTTGCCAAGTCATGTGATTTGAATGTTATGATGGCACAACATACTAACTCACGCATAAAGTAATTCAATTTTTAAAATTGAAATAATCAATCAATCAAGAGCTAAATATAGTACAATCCAATTGACAATTAAAATTTATTATTTCATTGTATTCTTGTAATATTTCATTTTTACGAGCTGGTAACAGGTAAAACATTTTAAAAAATTAGATACGTCCTATATGAACGGCGCTTTGTTGTGTATGTGTTCATCACTGTGATGATTACACTGTGAGCGCTTTTGTGTGGCGTGCTTTGTCTGTTTGTCTTTAGTCCTGCTTTCGTGTGCAACACAAGTCGTGTTCTTTTTGGCCTTTTCTATCCGTAAACCTCGAATCTAGACGGAAATGGAACCCAACTCCAAACTATCCGAGGTTATCAACGCTATTGGGTCGTCAATTCGCTCAATGCTCTCGTCATTTGGCCTGCTCAAATTGAATCCCACCACTGGTGACGGTGGAGGTGGCGATGATGGACCGATCAGCCTACTGCCAAACGAATTAATGAGACTGATTTTTGCCAAATTGGAACTGAACGGTGATGTGACCAGTTTGGTGCGTTTGCGAATGGTGTCAGCTCGGTGGCGAGCACTCGTCGAAGACCACTGCAAGCTGAAAAAGTCCTTGATTGTATTTATGGCCGATGAGGAAGACTATGAAGAAGAGAAAAATTCTTTTGAATTTAATCGTCATTTCACGTATTTAGAATTACGATTTTTTCAATTTGTGAATTTGAAAGATTTCACACGTCTCTTTTTGAAATGTGAAATTTCTTCTAAATGTTTGGCTTTTGTACTGAAATTATTTCCCAACATCACGCATCTGTCTGTTCGTTGTTTTGGTAAATATTTTAACCACAAAAAACGCTAAATTTAATTAATAATATTTTACAGAAGAAGCTCGCATTCCCGATTTGGTCGAGTACATCAATTCACTGGACTCACTGCAGCAATTAGACTTTGGAGGAAGGCCTGTTCCAGCTCTACTCGGCCTCTCTCCTACTATGTCCAAACTTGAGCATTTGTCGATCAATATTGTACAACATTCCGACAATCTTGATGATCAACGAGTAATTGATCATCTTATTTCTCATCTTGGACCAAACTGTGCTCGAGCTCATTTTGGTGAAGATACATATTTGCTTCATAATGATATTGATCAATTGTTCAGTGGCCACTGGTTGACTAATCTCACCCATCTACGAATTTTCCGTGGTGCTCTTGATGGTGAACCTGAAAATGCCAAAGTTGTGCATTTTCTTGGCAAGCGCGCGCCTTCTTTGGAGTACTTTAGCTTTGCTCCTAGGGTATTTTTTTATTTGCATTTTTCTTGTTTTCCTGCAATTAACTATTGTTAATATTTTCTTAGTCGCTTATAACGCTTTACATGACGCCAACTACAGTCGGCGATCTTGCCAAACTGAGCCACTTGGCTGTGCTCCACCTCACCGGCATTTCCATAGAGCTGCCTGATTTGGAACAAGCTGCCGCCCGACAGCAGCTCACTCCACTTTCTTCCGTGTTGGAATGCACCCTTGATGCCAGATGCTATGAGCTATCTGAGGATATGACCACCGCTGCTCAATTGATGCACATCTTATCGATCATCTTTCCCAATCTGGTCGTGTTGGAACTTTGGATTTTTTCTTTTGAAACTCAAGCTATATTGAAAAAAGAAATTGAGCGACAATTGTATCGATTTCCAAAATTGCGAAAACATTATATTCGTTTTTTATGGATATTAATCAAATTATTTTCATTCTTCTTTTTACTCCCCTCCTCTTTTTATTCTTTTTTTTGTTTCTTTAGCCTAAATGTACCACTCAAACTACAACACAATTTCAGTCTACAACACACACACAACTTTACTCCACATGTAATCGTCCTGTCAAAACACTATTACTATCTTCTTTGCTCACTTTGTCATTATATAATCCACCCTCAATATTTCTAACAATAATAAACTTTGTCTATAATTGTACAGTTTTTGCCTTGGATTATGTGAATCTATTTATATTCAACCTATAAACAATGTAATTTGTAAAGACTTTATTGACCCAAAAATTTTCTTCGTTTTTTGGTCTTGTGATGATGATTCTATTTTTCGTATTATTGAGTTAAAGGTAAATAGCGCTGCAACCGCAAATGACTCAATGTAAAAGTGAACAAACCATACTATCTATGATGTATCGCTTATCAATGTCAACTATTATAATAATTGGTGATGACTTATCAAGTGACAGTGAGAGCGTGTGTACAAAAGTACAATGCTTTCGCTCTATGCCACTTTTACTTAGATGATCAGTCTCGTTCTGTCCTAACTCAAACGAACGTCACACTAAAGTCTTCAACACAACCAAACCTACCACAGCTATGTTCTGCCATCGACTCGTCAATCAGCTCACTCTCATCCTTTTTTAGTCTGCTGAAAATGAATCCCAACACTATCAACCGCCTACCACCCAAATTAATTCAACAGATTATGGCCAAACTGGAACTAGATGGTGATGTCAACGATTTGCTCCATTTGCGATTGATTTTCACCAAGTGATCGAGGGCTACTGTCAACAGAAGAAGTCACTGTTCGTGGCGATTGGTTGAAAGTTATCTGATGAAATAGTTTTCGATTCTGCCGCACACAAGGAACATGTGAAGAACAACTTTTTTGGAATTGGAAAATTTAAAGATTTTGCGCGTTTGGTGTTGATTCCTCAATTGCCTTCTCAATGTTTGAAATCATTTCTGAAGTTATTTCTCATTATTGTGCAGCTGTCTATTCGTTGTTCTGGTAAATATTGTCATTTTTGTTTTCACCGCCACTAAATTCATATTTGTACAGACCGGACTCGAAACCTTGATTTCATCGCATACATCAATTCGTTAGCCTCACTCACCCAACTCGACCTTGTTGGTCTATTCTCTCCAGATCTATTCAATTCTCAGTCTGTCTCAACACTGTCCAAGTTGGATCACTTTTCAATCTGTTCAATCTATCCTAAACACTCCTTAAAATCGCCATCAATCAATCAAATAATTAGCAAACTTGGTCGAGATTGTTTTCGTTTCAAATTTGACTTTTTTGCGCCCTCGGATTTTGATGCATTTTTTCAATTGCACAATAACGATCCTCATCAGTCGGCAATGGCTCATCAATTTGACTCATTTGGCTGTTCGATTTGAAAGAACAAGTGGAGGGTATGACCGAGTTTTGGCTTACCTCGATAAACACGCTATTTTCTTGAAACATTTGAGCTTTGAAATTCAGGGTATTTGTATTAGATTGTTTTTGTCTATTACTATTTTAACTACTAAATTTCATTTTCAAAAAGGGCGAATCATTGAAATTGTCATCAGACGAGATTGGTAATATAGCCAAACTGACCTTACCTGAACTGGACCTTAGGAACATTTCATTTGATGTCTCCGAATTGGAAAAAGCGGCAGCCGAACGTCGACTCACTCGACTGTCTTCTGTTTTGAAGTGTCAACTTCATGTCTATGGCTATGGTGAGAGTTTCTTCACGATCAGTACTAATGAATTCATCCGTTGCTTGTCGATCATTTTTTCCCAATTTGATCGAGTTGCATGTTACTATTTATACTACCTATGATGAATCTATTAATCGAAAATTTTGGCGTGAGATTGAACAACTTTGAATCGATTGCCGAAATTACGCAAACACAAGATTGTTGTTGTTTAAAATGTTGTTTTATAGATTGATTTATAATATTTTAATGTTTCCATAATATATTGCATTTCTTAATATTAAATGTTTACGTGTACTCAACCATTTGTACTACTGTTTCTGGTTTCTCAATCAATATAATTTTCGATTTTGTTTTCTGCCAATGAATTCACTAATGAGAAGTGCGCAAGATTCAATTTCCACACAAACACTCAATATTATTGCGAAGTTAAACTTCGCAAATAATGTACTGAACAATGTTGGTGGTTAATAATTGTTCTGAGAAATTATGTTCTGAGACAAATCACTACCAATTCTGAATCAAACAATTTGACAAACTCAATCATCCGAGAAAGTGAATCATCATCATTAAATCTGTTCCAATCTAATTTAAATTGTGGTTTTTTTGTTTTGCATTGACGCTCATCATCGCCATCATGATCACAGTGGCTGCAACAATCACCAAAACTCGACTTTGTACCTTGAAAAATGAAACAATCATCAATCAAGTTTATTTCCGAAAAGTCACAAATCAAAATCAAATACATTACCATTTTTGACAATTGTTTGGAGAGAAAAAAACTGACGATGATCTAGTGAAAATACACCGATCACACCAAAGTATTTATACGATCAATTGAAACGAACGAACATTAGGCAAAATAAAATTTAACATTTTTCGCACAACTGATCGAGTATTTCTAAGTGAAGAAGTTTATATTAGGTCATTAATATTATCTAATCTAACAAGCCATTATCAATCACAAACTAAATTTGTATATTGTAAAGTGTGTTCGGATATTTTTAGTTTTAGTTTTGAGTTTGAAAATCCATTCTACAGACACCTTGGAAACAATCAAATTGATTGTACGAATGATTATCGAATGTCTTTTATCCTTTATACAAGCAATTAAGATCACATCAGATTAGAAGCGTACATATGTGTTGACTCAGAATTTGATTTAATTAACAAAATAAATCATTACACAAATTGTAATGTCAGCAAACAAAATGAAATGCAAACTAAAAGTGAAAACAGGACAGTTTTTAATATTTTTAAAAAAATTGAATATTATTATTAAATACACCCAAAGTCATCATACACACTTTACAAACTTTGGGAATTTTTTGCTTGCTCTCCCTTTTGTAAGTGACAACACAAGGAAGCAAATTATCATCGTACTCAAAGAAGCACAGAATCGTGTCCTTTTCGGGCTCACAAGCACAGTGCAAAGATTGGACTTGGTGGAACATTGTTGGGACAGTCGTTGAGATGGCCGAGTGGATGGCTTGTTGGAACAACATTGACACAATTACCATCATCACAACTGCAACAAAAATTACCAAAACTCGACTCTGTACTTTAAGAAAAATAATACAAATTGCGATTAAATTTGACGAACTCAAAAACATCAAATTTTACCATCTTTGAGATTGAATGAATTGCCAAGAGAACTGTCACTTGTAATTGGACAAAAAATTAAACTAATGCAAATTTATTTTTTCCTAATTTCAAAACATTTTTCCATTTCACGCACAATTTGTAAAGTATTTCTACATTCTACACAAATTAAATCATAGATATTATCTAATCTAAGTAATCTAATCAATATTAATCATCAGTGAAATAACATTAAATATTTTATAATTTAACTTTTAAGTTTGCAAATACCTCTAAACGTTCCAAAATATCTTTGAAACGACCAAATTTATTCAAATAATTAAACAATTTTATTACCGTAATTTCGCGACAATAGCCTGCGGGCTATACGTGTTTTTACATCTATAAGAGGTCTACTGCGGACTATATTCGGGTGCGGGCAATACACAAGAATATTTACAATGTTGCTGTCTTTCTGAACTTATATATAATTTCAATCAATATTTTCGCCATTTATCCACTGATTTTCTGTATTTTTTGTTTTATTTTTGCTTCTCTATAGTCAAAACAGGAAAGTTTGCTAAGAATTAAGTTAAGAAGTACTCAAATTCTGTCTGAGACAACTAAATAAATGGAAAATTTGAAAGTGTAGGGCTATATTCAGGTGCGGGCAATACACGAATATTTTTACAAATTCAGAAATATTGCGGGCTATACACGTGGTGCGGGCAATACACAGGGTGCGGGCTATTGTCGCGAAATTACGGTAATTCTTCGACATGAGTCCGTATACAAATAGAAGAATTTGTATGTAGTAGAGACAGTACTAATTCAAAAATATATTTTAAAATTTTAATTAAAACAGAAAAATTTGTTACTTACAGCCCAAAAAGACGACCAACTGACCAGTCCCAGCTTCCAGTAAGTCATGCCATACTGGTCTTTAGTCAAAAACTTGCACGATCACTTGCTCACTGTGCATCGAATTGCTCCTCTTCGATGTCTTGCCGACAATTGCAATGCACGATTCGATAATTCGTAAGTGAACATATTATAATGTCACATTAAATTGACCTAGTTTTATTTATTTTCAGAATACAACTTGGTAAACACATCCAACTGCACCATCCTCAAGATGCTCGATTCCTGTGTATAGTTTGTTCCAAAGAATTTGATTCTCAACCCAAAGCTTACATTCACTGGTACAAGAATCATCAGACTGGTCAATTCAAATGCAATCTCGTCAGCGACTGTGCCCAAGTGAGTGACACTCGTAACAAGATGAGAACTCATCAACAAACCAAACATCACTCCCAATCGAAGCATTTCCACTGCGCTCATCCTGGATGTACTGCTTCATTTTCCTCTAATGCTTACCTGAAGCAACACGAACTGACTCATCTCAAGAGTAATCCATTTCATTGTGATTGGCCTCACTGCAGCAAGCAATTCAACCGACGTGCGAATCTGATCACACACATTCGAATGCAACACTTTGGGCTGCCTCAAACCTTGAAAGAGCAGAAGGCAAAGAACATTGTGGACCTGCGAGACCCGAGCGAATATGTTCGAGTGGTGGTGGACGAGTGATTGAGTCGAGTTGATTTGACCTCACTTGTAATGTTTGTCTTTGCAATCGTATCTGTCACTATCACTTTACACTTTTAATTTTACTTTCTACTTTTTCTCATACTTTCACTTGTTCATATTTCCCAATTTGTTTCTCATACAATTTTCTGTTAGTTTCAATTTGCACTCTATCAAACTGATACAATAATGAGAGGCTTTTGATTGAGTTATTCCATTTTTGGATAATTCCATCTTGTCATTTTACAATTCTGTCATTTCAATACTAATTTATAAAAGATTGAACATTTACACTGTCCGACACGGATTTTACAACCACACCAAACTAGTTTGTTTTTTAACTAACTAGAACCTTCTGAATCGATCTGTAAAGTCAAAAGTGCAAAAATGTAAATAATCCAAATGATGTTTGGTAGTAGAGCTAGTAGACAAACAAAAGCATAACATGACACATATGTGAATCTAAATATGACATATCCACATTGACGTTCATATCATCCGTATTTTGCAATCACACATTCGCAAATACATTGAAAAATGTAATGACGAGAGTGATTTGGAATTGATTATGAGTGAGATGTGGGAAATTCATTTAGATATTGTAGTCCGTTTATGAAAATGATAGTTTGGATATTAGATTTGGATTGGGCAAAGATTATTGAGGGTAATACTAAACTGGATCGTACATTACTCGTGATGTTACTCTCACTCGATACTATCGATGGCTGTGTGCACGCCTCTCACTTACACCACTCTCGGCACACTGTGATCGGCTCACACACCACAACAAACAGTCGCACTCGAGCACATTTCGTGTCTTCGCCCTTTTCTCTGTTGCTTAACTCTCATCATCTATCCTACATTCCGTTAATTCTCAACTACGAAGAAATGAATCGTCACTCAACTGAAGGCAACGACGAGACAATTTCTCGATCGCATCACGAGTTAGTAGAGGAAATCGCTCAACTGAAGGAACGTGAACGAGTTCTGGTTAGTGAAAATGACCAATTACGAGCACAACTGGTGGAGATGAAGGAAGAGGCTGACAAGAAATATGATGATTTGATGGTGCAGTATAACATGAAACGAGAATATGAAGATGGTGAGTTTGGTTCGGTTGTTTGTATTTGACTTATTTACATTTGTTGATATTTGCACAGGCACATCAAACAATCAGGTGACGGTCAAAACTGAATCTGATGATGAAGAGGTGAAGGAAGTAATCAAAGTGGAGATCAAGGAGGAAGAAGGCCAAGAGAATCATGACATTTTCATCAAACGAGAATATGTGTCTGAATACATCAAAACCGAATCGAATGATGTGAAGATAGAAATCAAAGAAGAAGACGAAGAGGATAATGACAAGGACAGTGAATGGGATCGACGTTTGGTGAAGAAGGAATTGAATACTGTGGACATGATTGAGATTAAGGAAGAGGTGGAGGATGGAGAGGAGACTCGCATTATTGACATGGAGACATTGACTGAAGACAGACAAGTGAAACGAGGTGAGTGATGAAAGTGAAATGATGTGAAGTGATGACTTGGTATTATTTGTGTCTATAGAAATAGAACAAGATGAGATGACACTGAACAATGATCAGAGTGAGGATTGGGTCAAGCGAGAGATCAAAGAGGAGGAAGAGGATGGACAAACTCAGGTTGATGGCATCGAGGGTTGGGCTCAAGACAACCAAGTTGGCGGTGATGAATGTCGATCTGCAAATGAGCCCAATGAGGTGACAACAGTGACTCAATCAGCTGATCTATTGTCACCTTCGACCAGCACAGGAAATGGATCAAATCAAACTGCACTCAACCAACAGGCAAATGCTTCCACTCAGCACAACAAACGCAAACAACCTCCAACGAAACGATCTGCGAAAAGATCGAAGAAAACATTGCAAAATGAGGATGGAGATGATGATGGGGACATTGCCAATGAGGACCCAGAAGAATTAAAGGTCAAAGTGGTCTATTTAAATTGTACCGAGTCAAATTGCAATGTCAAGATGACTTCATTGGTTCACTTGTACGATCACTTGAGCACTGTGCATCAACTTTCTCCTTTTCAATGTTTTGCCGAAAATTGCAAATCACGATTCGATGAACCGTAAGTGATTACTATAATTTCACTTTAAATTGACCTAGTTTTATATTTTAAGAATACAAATTCGTGATCACATCCAACTGCACCATCCTCAAGATGCTCGATTCCTGTGTGCAGTTTGTTCCACAGAATATGTTTCTCAAAAAAAAGCTTACGCTCACTGGCACCAGAGTCATCAGAATGGTCAATTCAAGTGCAATTTCGTGAGCGATTGTACCAAAGTGACTGATACGCGACGCAAGATGACAACTCATCAACGAGTCAAACATTACTCCCAATCGAAGCACTGCACTCACCCTGGATGTACTGCTTCATTTTCCTGTAATGCTCACCTGAAACGACACAAACTGATTCATCTCAACACTAATCAATTTCATTGCAATTGGCCTCACTGCAGCAAGCAATTCAAACTACGTGGAAATCTGGTCAAACACATCCGAACCCAACACTTTGGTTTGCCCGAGTCAATGAAAGCACAGAAGGCAAAGAACATTGTGGACCTGCGAGACCCGAACGAATATGTTCGAGTGGTGGTGGACGAGTGATTCTCGACTTGATTTTCGAGTAGAATCGACATTATTTTACTTGTAACATTCATCTCACTGCACATTTATGTTTTCTTTTATTTATATTTACCAATGTTTCTCAATTTCTCACTGTTCAATTTATCAATTTAATTTGTTCACTGTCACTAATCACAAATTGATCACATCTTCAAATGTATCTCTGTCTGAGTGTAACACCAATAAACATGAATGTTCATTTGTTGAATCGAAAACTAGCCAGTACAAATGAGTACGTAATACTTTGAAATTGGTTAATCGGGAGATGTCGTCATATGTTGAACGAAATTGCAGGCACGGGTTTGTAAATGATAGTTCTGATTTGTTATTTTGACTATTAGTGGAACGATCTCGACCAGAGAACTTTGACGCTCAATCTAACGATGAACTCAAAAGTCAACTCACTTCTGATTGGTCAGTTTGACTCAAATAACCAAAACCAACACATTGTACAGTGTACACGAATCAGTTGCACCACCATTCAGTGAGTGACTTGCACTGTGCACAGTTGGTGTCATGTGCAGTGGCGTATGGTCAATACAAAACAGTTCATAAGTTTACTATTCTCAATACGTGGCCATCACCACGTGCTGTCTGTTGTGGTGGTGTACGTCTTCACTCGTTGCTCGTCTGTTTTTGTGAGACTGATTTGTTCTAGAACTACAACCAACAACCAACAAGTGTGTATCGTTCCATCACACAGATATACACGCCAAAATAAGTTTTTGGTACAAGATATGTTGAGATTCATTCTTATAGTATTTTTAACGCTCTTTCCACTGGTATACGCAGAATTCTCAAATTGATTCAAGTTTTCGAGATATTTAATATTTTCGAGATTTTTTAAACATTTTCGACAATAACACTATTTTATGCTGAAAAAGCATCAATTTAATGCTCAAATTCGAAATCTATGAGTTTTCTGAAAATTTTAAGCTAAATTTGGTCAAAAACGGTCAAAATTAAGTATTTTTACTCGATTTTTAAAGATGACACTTTACAGATAAATTTGAACATTTGAATTTTAACATTCGGGCAATAAAAAAGATTAACCAGAGCAAAGTACGCTTCACATTTATCAGTTTACCTGAAAAGCGCCATCTTTAAAAATCCAGTAAAAAATACTAAATTTGGACCGTTTTTGACCGAGTTAACTTAAAATTTTCAGGAAAAACGCGTAGATTCTGATTCTGAACATTAAATTAAAGTTTGGAGTACGAAAAATTGAGTTATGTTGAAAAATGTGAAAATTTTTTCGAAAATATTAAATATCTCGAAAACTTGAATCAATCAGAAAATTCTGAGTATACCGGTGGAAAGAGACGTTAAAAATACTATAAGAATGGATCCTAACATTTCTTGTACCAGAAACTTATTTTTGGCGTGTATATCTGTGTCAAGAATCATTTGCCTCGATTATCATGTCGTCGTCATTATCATCATCCCCACCAGTTTTACCCCCAACACTGTTCGACTATGTCCGTATTGTATGAATTGCTCAAAGGCGAAGAGGAACAATGTCGAGTGTGGCTGCGGGCTGAGATGAACCAAATCGCCGATCCACTGATCGATTCGCTCTTTCACGGACTAATCATGTCCTCGTCGTCGTCTGCTGTGCCTCAATCTCGTCCGACTGTGTCCGAGCTGTGCGAATCGCTTAAAGGAGAAAAGGTGGTGACTGGAAGGGTGCTCAAAGGCGAAATGGATCGACTGCTCAATACTCTCTTCGATAGACTAACCAACAAATTGATGACAAACACGGAAATGATTTACATCAAACGCGAACATCTCGATGACCAGTCAGACAACGAACAACAAATCAATGCCGAGCCAGTCGAGTCATTTGTTGTTCCTTTGGATCAATTCAATCCAAATGACTTTGCACCACTGTTGGACAACCAAGGTATGACTTGGCAAGGTTGTTTGTATTGGACTTTTATTTACATTTTGTAATTAATTCACATAGATCCATCTACAAATGCTCACAATGTCACCGTGAACATCAAAACTGAACCGATGGACTGCGATTTTGAGTTGGTAAAGGAGGAAATCAAAGAGGAAGAAGAAGAAGAGGATCATGACATTTTCATCAAACGAGAATATGTGTCTGCATACATCAAAACCGAATCGAGTGATGTGAAGGTAGAAATCAAAGAAGAAATCAAAGAAGAAGATGATCATGACGATGAATGTGATGGATGTGAACGATGTTTGGTGAAGAAGGAAGAGGTGAGTTATGATGATGAAGTGGACAATGAAGGTGGACTGATTCGAGGTGGTGACAATGATGAAGTGGATGATGAACGATATGAAGTGACTCAACCAAATGTTGATTGTGGCCAACTGTTGAGCAATCCATCCAGAGACAGGAAAAATGATTCGAATGCGAACGAATCGATCGAGGAAAGTGGCACTAATTTGGCAAGTGACGAACTGCCCAACACTGCAAACCAGTCCGATGACCCAACAGTGACCCAATCAGGAGATCTATTCGCACCTTCAACCAGCACAGGAAATGGATCAAATCGAACTGCACTCAACCAACAGGCAACTATTTCTACGGGTCGAAATGCGACTAAACAAACACAACCAACATCAAAGCGATCTGCGAAAAGATCGAAGAAAACATTGCAAGATGAGGAAGGAGATGATGGCGGGGACATTGCCAATGAGGACCCAGAAGAATCAAAGGTCAAAGTGGTCTATTTGAATTGTACCGAGTCAAATTGTAATGTCAAGATGACTTCATTGGTCCACTTGCACGATCACTTGCGCACTGTGCATCGACTTTCTCCTTTTCAATGTTTTGCCGACAATTGCAGATCACGATTCGATAATTCGTAAGTGAACATTTTATAATGTCACATTAAATTGACCTAATTTTATTTATTTTCAGAATACAATTTGGTATACACATTCAGCTGCACCATCCTCAAGACACTCAATTCCTGTGTGCAGTTTGTTCCAAAGAATTTGATTCTCAACACAAAGCTTACGTTCACTGGAACAAGAATCATTTGACAGGTGAGTTCCAGTGCAATTTCGTGAGCGAATGTACCGAAGTGACTGATACGCGACGCAAGATGACAACTCACCAACAAGTCAAACATTACATCCAATCGAAGCACTGCACCCACCCTGGCTGTACAGCTTCATTTGCCTGTAATTCTCACTTGAAACGACACGAACTGACTCATCTCGCCACTAATCAATTTCATTGCATTTGGCCACACTGCAGCAAACAATTCAAACGACGTTCAAATCTGGTCCAACACATTCGAACAAAACACTTTGGGCTGCCCGAGTCAATGAAAGCACAGAAGGCAAAGAACATTGTGGACCTGCGAGACCCGAACGAATATGTTCGAGTGGAGGTGGACCAGTGATGCTCGACTTGATTCGACCTTACTTGTAATGTTTGTCATTGCAATCGTGTCTGTATTTCACTTTACACTTTTCATTTACTTTTTTACTTGTTCACATTTCCCAATTTGTTTCTCACAATATATTCTGTTAATTTCAATTTTTACTCTATCAAGCTGATACAATAATGATTTTGATTGAGTTATTCCATTTTACAATTATGTCATTTCAATAATAATTTATATAAGATTGAATATTTTGGGCCAATCCATAACTGGACATCCACAATTAGCTTGACCAGACTTGTGTGCCAGTTCTTGAGAAATGTTTTGATACTTTGATTTATTTTGTATAATACTTAATAATATGTCGCAAGATTTTTTTCAAGTAATATATTCCATTGTGTGTTTATTTTGGCAGGATCTCTGCTGATAACGATCAATTTTGATAAGATGCAGTGAAGTCAACCGTTATGATTCCAGTAGATTTTTCATCTTTTTTCATCTGATAGCAATTATTATATGGGGTTTACTAAATTTAAGGACTGAATTAATAACTAGACATTTTTCTACACACATAATGAATAATATTGAGAAAATGCAATCGCAAATTAAAAATTAAAATGTTTAATGAATTTTTAGTAAAATCTTTGACTTTTTTACTAAATCTTATCTTATCAGTAATCAGATTAATATTTTTGCAAAATGTATTTCAAATTAATATTGATGAGTCACAGAATATATTTAACACAAAAGTGGCATATTAAGTAATCAAAACCTGATTTAAATCAATTCCAAAGTTTTTGGGTCAAATTTGACCATTTCTGGCCTCAGTGATTGTTAATGCTTTTCAAATTATAATTTGTAAAAAATTGATATACAAAAAATACAAATTCTTTTTTTCTGTTTTATTTGAGTTGTCTCGAGTAATATTGAAATAAAAAGTTTTTTTGCATTCAAATATTTCGATTGGAGTTTTCAAAATGTACTTGATTTTTGGGTTTTATTTTATTTTTTTGTCAGACTATTCTGACAATTCTGATGAATTCTCCGAGTAAACTTCATTTTGAGTATGACGCGTTTTGACAATAAACAATTTGGAAAAATGAAGTGAAAAACAATTTGTTGCACAACAAAATACATTTCAAGCGTATTGCACTCGATGATTTACTCGGATGCCAAATAAAGTAAATAAAGTATCGAAATGAAGTGAATTACAAATACAAAATACTAAGAGAAAAATGAAAGAAAAATAAAAAGAAAAATGAAATGAATTTAATGCTTTTAAACAGTCGTAATGCAAGAAATAAAGTCGATTCAACTCGACAGTCTCACTCGTCCACCACCACTCGAACATATCTCGTTCGGGTCTCGCAGGTCCACAATGTTCTTTTTCCTGTTGTTCTTTCATTGATGCAGGCAGACCAAAGTGTTGCGTTCTGAATGTGTCTGACCAGATGAGCACGTTGTTTAGTACGATGGCGGCAATGTGGCCAATTGCAATGGAATGGATTACTGTTGAAGTGGGTCAATTCGTGCCCTTTTCAATTCACAATTAAAAGCAAATGTAGCATTGCAACCAGGCTGAGTGCAGTGGAAATGCTTCGAATAGGTGTGATGTTTGGTATGTTGGTGAGTTTTCATCTTGACACGATTGTCGGTCACTTGGGCACAGTCCGTGAGATTGCACTGAAATTAACCATTCAGATGATTCTGGTACCAGTGCTGGTAAGCATTATGTTGAGAATCACATTCTTTGGGACAAACTGCACACAGGAATCGAGTATTGCGAGAATGGTGCTGTTTGTTGTGAGCCCAAATTTGCATTCAAAAAAAAAATAAAACTAGGTCAATTTACTGTGAATTTTAAGTATTCACTAACCGTTCATCGAATCTTGCATTACAATTCGTGGCAAAACATTGAAGAGAGAGAGAGAGATGATGCACAGTGCGCAAATGGTCGTGCAAGTGAACCACTGAATCCAACTTGGGCAGTACAATTTGACTCGGTACAATTCAAATAGACAATTTTGACTTTTGTTTCTTTTCGGTCTTCATTTGCAATGTCTTCACCACCTTCATCATCATCTCCATCTCCATCCTCGATTGTTTGCTTTCGATCTTTCGCAGATCAAGTTTCTGATGTTGGTTGTTTTTCTGTTTAGTGACTTTCTATTGAGTGGAAACAGTTTCCTGTTCAGTCAGTACAATTCGATTCGATCCTTGTCCAGTGCTGGTCGAAGGTGACAATAGATCATCTGATTGAGTCTGGTCATTGGACTGATTTACAGTGTTGGCAATTTGTTCTTGACCTTCCAAACTTGCGACACCATCGTCAATGAATTCATTCACATTGGAAGCACTTTTTTGTCTCGGGATGGATTGTTCAACAGTTGGCCATTATCAACATTCCGGTTCATCATCAACTTCATAATTGTCACCACCTCGAATCACTTCACCTTCGTCGTTCACTTCATCAATTGGCAATCCATGTCCATCATTGTCCACTTCATCATCACTCAACTCTTCCTTCTTCACAATCCATCGGTTACATCCATCACAGTCATCTTCATCTTCCCTTTGATCTCCCCCCTTGACTACCACAAAATCGCAATCCATCGGTTCAGTTTTGATGTCCAAAAGTGACATTGTGAGCATTTGTGCTTTGGATCTGTGTGAATTACAACTTTGAAGTTTTTTTCGAAAGTTTTCGAAACTAAACAACATCGAATCTAACTGGAAAAAAGATCGAAGAAACATTGCAAGAGGAGGATGGAGATGATGGTGGAAGAAATTGCCAACGATGATCGAGAAGAAAAAAGCAAAGGTCAAAGTGCTCTACGTGAATTGCACCGTGTCAAATTGTAATGTCAAGTTGGTCTCATTGGATCATTTGCACGATCACTTGAGCACTGTGCATGGACTTGCTCCTCTTCGATGATTTGCACAGAATTGCAATGCACGATTCGATGAACCGTAAGTGAATATTATAATGTCACATTAAATTGACCTAGGTTTTTTTGTCAGACCACAGATTCGAGATCACATTCAACTGAACCATCCTCAAGATATTCGATTCGTGTGTGCAATTTGTCCCATAGAATATGATTCACAATATCAAGCTTACAATCACTGGTACTTCAATCATCTGACTGGACAGTTCCAGTGCAATTTCGTGAGCGACTGTGGCGAAGTGACCTACACACGTCGCAAGATGGCAACTCATCAAAATGCGAAACATTACTCCCAATCGAAGCATTTCTATTGAAAGAGCAGAAGGAGAAGAACATTGTGGATCAGCGAGACCCGAACGAATATGTTCGAGTAGTCGAGCAAGATCGTGCCGATTAGATTCCAACTTATCATTCATTTACACTTTTTATTTTGTATCCCACCAATAACCATTCTTTATCAAATTACACAAAAACATTATTTCCTTCTCAAATGTACTAATTGTCAAATTATCAGTTTTATTTTCACCAATTTGTTTTCATTGATTTCACAAATTGTTCTAATCATTAATACATTTGCATCGTTCCCCCCAACAGTGTTTCCAACTTTTCCGCCAATTTATCCAACAACTACAACACATTTTGTTTGCATTGCTGCCATAACTGAAATAAAACAAATTAATCAACAACAAATTTCAAATTGTTCCATGTTGCTGAAACTGTTTCTCCATAATATTTTAGGCTAAATAGAAATTTATTGTCGTAATCTTTGGACTTGAAATCACCAATTTACAAACAAATAGCAGACTACTCAACACTTTTAGTAAAACCTATGGATTCGAAAGAATCCACATGTCAAATGACATCAATTCCTCGAAATCAGTCCCCAACTATTGAGAGTCAGAATTTATTTGAGTAGTAAAATTAGGAATATTGAATACAGAAGTGTGATGTATTATGAACAAATTGAATGTGTGTGCTTGTATGGATGATATTGTTTATGGTTTGACTGTGCTTGAAGTGAGGTATAAGAACATTTGTGTTTATTGTGATAATACTCAGACAACAGATAGATTCGAAGATTAATTAATGAGACAATGAACAATCAAATTGATACTAACAGTGAAACAACAAATTGGGAAATATGAACAAGCGAAAAGATAAGTGTAAAGTGATAAGTTTAATATGAATGAATGTTTCGACAGACCAAACAAGTAAATAAAGTCGAATCAACTGTCCCATCACTCGTCCACCACCACCACTCGAACATATTCGTTCGGGTCTCGCTGATCCACAATGTTCTTGGCCATCTGCTCTTTCATTGACTTGGGCAGACCAAAGTGTTGAGTTCGAATGTGTTTGACCAGATGAGCACGTCGATTAGTGCGATGGCTGCATTGTAGCCAGCTGCAATGGAATGGTTTCCTGTCAAGATGAATCGCTTGGTGTTGCTTCAGGTGATCATTAAAGGAAAATGAAGCAGTACAACCAGGGTAAGTACAGTGGAGATGCTTCGATTGGGAGCGATGTTTGACTTTTTGATGAGTTGCCATCTTGCGACGTGTGTCGGTCACTTGGGCACAGTCGCTCACAAAATTGCACTTGAATTGGCCAGTCAGATGATTCTGGTACCAATGTTGGTAAGTTTCAGGTTGTGAATTAAATTGTTTAGAGCAGACTGGACAAATAAATCGAGTACTGAGAGAATGACTCAGTTTGATGTGATCACGAATTTGGTTTCTGACAAAAATAAAATTAGGTCAATTTAAAGAAAAATTGAAAATTATCCACTAACCCATTCTCGAATCGTGCATTGCAATTCGTGGCAAAACATTGGTGAGGAGAAAGTTGATGTACAGTGCGCAAATGGTCGAGCAAGTGATCCAGAGAATCCAACTTGACATTACAATTTGACTCGGTACAATTCAAATGAGACAATTTTGACTTTTGCTTCTTCTTCTCGGTCTTCATTTGCAATGTCCATCTCTTCATCATCATCTCCATCCTCGATTGTTTGCTTCGATCTTTTCGCAGATCGTTTCGAAGTTGGTTGTTTTCGTTTAGTGACTTTCTGGCGAGTGGAAACAGTTGCCTGTTCATTCAGTGCAGTTCGATTCGGTCCTTGTCCAGTGCTGGTCGAAGGTGACAATAGATCATCTGATTGAGTCTGGTCATTGGACTGATTTGCAGTGTTGGCAATTTGTTCTTGACCTTCCAAACTTGCGCCACCATCGTCGATAGATTCATTCACATTGGAAGCATTTTGATTGTCTCGCGATGGATTGCTCAACAGTTGGCCATTATCAACATTCGGTTCATCATCAACTTCATCGTTGTCACCACCTCGAATCAGTCCACCTTCGTCGTTCACTTCATCAATTGGCAATCCATGTCCATCATTGTCCACTTCATCATCATCACTCACCTCTTCCTTCTTCACAATCCATCGGTCACATCCATCACAGTCATCTTCATCTTCCTCTTTGATCTCCTCCTTGACAACCTCAAAATCGCAGTCCATCGGTTCAGTTTTGATGTTGACATTGTGAGCATTTGTGTCTGGATCTGTGTGAATTACAACAAATATGTAAATAAAGTCAAATACAAACAACCATAACTCATACCTTCGTTGTCCATTTGTTGTTGTCCGTTGTGTGACTGGTCATCGAGTTGTTCTTGTTTGATGAAAATGTCATGATCCTCTTGGTCATCTTCCTCTTTTATTTCCACCTTCATTTCTTGCTTCACATCTTCATCATCCCATTCAGTTTTGACCGTCACTTGGTTGGCTGCTGTGCCTGTGCAAATAGAAACAAATGTAAATAAAGTCGAATACAAACAAACATAACAACTCATACCTTCGTTGTCTGATTGGTCATCGAGTTGTTCCTGTTTGATGTGAATGTCACGATCCTCTTGGTCATGATCCTCTTTTATTTCCACCTTCATTTCTTGCTTCACATCTTCATCATCCCATTCAGTTTTGACCGTCACTTGGTTGGCTGCTGTGCCTGTGCAAATAGCAACAAATGTAAATAAAGTCAACAAACAGCCCAAACTCACCATTGTAGTCAACTCGGTCATATTCTCGTTTGATGTTTGCATTTGCACTCAATTCACGATACTGCACCATCAAATCATCATATTTCTTCTTCTCTTGTTCCTTCATCTCCACCAGTTGTGCTCGTAATTGATCATTCTCACCAATCAGCACTCGTTCACGGTCCACAAGTTGACCCATTTGCTCTAGTAACTCGTGATGCGATTGAGAAGTTGCCTCGTCGTTGCCTGCACCTGCGTGACGATTCATGACGAGTAGATGAGAATTGACGAATGTAGATAGATTGATGGGAGATAAGGAACAGAGAAAAGTGAATAGGACAACACGAAATGTGGTGAGGAAATAAGCTAACGAGAAAACTGCAGTCACATGTGAGAGAGGTGATGCAGCCGCAGCAAACATAACAACTGCAAGTGCCACTATTTCCACCCAACACAGTGAAAATAGTTGTCAGACTGAAAAGTTTATAGCTGTTGTGTGTGTTTGCCAGTTCTGTCTGTCTGCTCGATGGTGCATGATTCATTTTATTATTCAAACTCAATTTAGTACTACTCCAAAAGTACTCATCACCAAATCATCAAAATCTAATATCGATTCAACAAAATACTGCGAATTGTGCTAAAACAAATTGGGAAATTTAATCAAGAGAAAAGATAAATGTAAAGTGTAAAACAAATGAACGCCTAGACAGACCAAACGAGTAAATCAGGTCGATTCAACTCTGCCATCACTCGTCCACCACCACTCGAACATATTCTTCCGGGTCTCGCAGGTCCACAATGTTCTTTTCCTTTTGTTCTTTCGCCGATCTAGGCAGACCAAAGTGTTGCACTCGAATGTGTGTGACCAGATTTCCACGTCGTTTAGTACTAGTGCTGCAATGTGGCCAGTTGCAATGAAATTTGTCACCGTCGAGATGAATCAGCTCGTGTTGTTTCAAATGACCTTTAAAAGCAAATGTAGCAGTACAACCAGGATGAGTGCAGCGGAAATGCTTCGAATAGATGTAATGTTTGGCTTGTTGATGAGTTTTCATCTTGTTACGATTGTCGGTCACTTGGGCACAGTCGTCCGTGAGATTGCACACGAACTGGCCATTCAGATGAGTTTGGTACCAGTGATTGTAAGCTCTCTGTTGCGAATCACATTCCTTTTGGCAAACTGCACATTCGAATCGAGTATTTTGAGAATGAAGTAGTTTCATGTGAGCCGAAATTTGGTGTCTGCAAAAAAACTAGGTCAATTTAATGTGAAATTTTAGTATTCACTTACCGTTCATCGAATCGTGCATTACAATTCGTGGCAAAACATTGAAAGGGAAGAATTTGATGCACAGCGCGCAAATGATCATACAATTGATCCAACGAATTCAACTTGACATTACATTTCGACTGAGTGCAATTCAAATAAAGGACTTTGACCTTTGCTTCTTCTTCTCGGTCCTCATTTGCAATATCCATCACTTCATCATCTCCATCCTCGATTGTTTGCTTCGATCTTTTCGCAGTTCGATTCAATGTAGATTGTTTTCGTTTGTCGGCATTTCGACCCGTGGAAACAGTTGCCTGTTCATTCAGTACAATTCGATTCGATCCTTGTCCAGTGCTGGTCGAAGGTGACAATAGATCATCTGATTGAGTCTGGTCATTGGACTGATTTGCAGTGTTGGCAATTTGTTCTTGACCTTCCAAACTTGCGCCACCTTCCTCGATAGATTCATTCACATTGGAAGTATTTTGATTGTCTCGAGATGGATTGCTCAACAGTTGGCCATTATCAACATTCGGTTCATCATCAACTTCATCATTGTCACCACCTCGAATCAGTCCATCTTCGTCGTTCACTTCATCAATTGGCAATCCATGTCCATCATTGTCCACTTCATCATCATCACTCAACTCTTCCTTCTTCACAATCCATCGGTTACATCCATCACAGTCATCGTCATCTTCCTCTTTGATCTCCTCCTTGACAACCTCAAAATCGCAGTCCATCGGTTCAGTTTTTATGTTCAAATTGACATTGTGAGCATTTGTAGATGGCCCTGTGTGAATTACAACAAATGTATAAGTAAAGTCAAAAATACAAACAACCATAACTCATACCTTCATTGTCTGATTGGTCATCGAGTTGTTCTTGTTTGATGTGAATGTCATTCGGTGGTTGAACAGTGCGGACTGGTGAAGATACATTCGAAGGTGATGAGACAGAATTGGTGGAAGGAAGACCATCGGAGACAGCTGCACTGGTCGATGCAGTCGAAAGCAACGAGACACGACTCTCAGTTTGAAATGGCTCGAGATTGATTTGTTCGTGGTTGTTTGTTTGTGCAGATTGTGCTGAAGTGTTGTCCTGTTCGGTAGTGTCCAAATTGGGGAGAAGAGAAGATTGCTCGGAAATGTGTTGGGATTGGTGTTGATTTGGTTGTACATTGTAGAGTGGAATGGAGACAGAATGGCCAGAGGGAAAGGTGACATCGGCAATACATTGAGAGGTTGTGGCTGCACTGAACTCGGTCAGCAAAGGTGGCGGTATGCCTTCAATGAAACTGGTCGAGTGATTCGGCATTAGAGCAACATCATTTAGAGATTGATTGTGTTGATGAGCAGACCCGCAGGGGGTGTAGGTGGTCTCGACCCGCCAGTGTTGATATCTTCCTTCAGTGCGAATGCACTCGACCACAGCAGACCGAACCAGCGAGGCCAACTCGACTTTGAATGTGTCCAGTCTGCTGTCCACAGTCGAGTCCACATGCGAGTGCAGTGATGTCTTCAGGTCGGCAGCTGTGGCATCGACTCGAGCCGAGAGATGAGACAGAAAGTGGTCCATTTTGAGTGACGAGGACAAATAGAATCGAGTTCAATTTGGTTGAACACAGAGGAGAGCATACAATGTACAGCAGAACACACAACTCACAGCAAAATGCCAGCACGCTGTCTGTAAATCATCTGCCTAACCAAAACACGTGTGATTCAATGGCACAAGTTTACACGGTGACAGTGACACTACTCACAATGACAAACTCAGCTTCACTCAAATTCATTTTGTATCTATCAATCTAATCTGATTTTTTTTGATAAATTTAATATTCAAGATATTTCAAAAAAGACTTTTCACAACATTTTTATTTATTATAACTAAATTTATTATCTACTAAAAATTAAACATTCAAACAAAATTGATTATATACGAAAAAAAACATTCGGAACAATCAAATATAATCAATCAACAACAAAAAGAACCTTCATTAAATGATCCAAATGTTTTACAATTTCCTCACGAACAAGCACATCTCGATGTTTGATTGTAATTTGTTCGAGATTCGGGAAAATACGAGTTAACAAGCGACAAAATTGTTCACCATCAAATATCTGTTCACGATTGCCAAATTGAACGCCAAAATCGTGAATCGAAAGATTGTGAACCGAATTCAAAATTGGTAGTAAATCAGTTGAACCAGAATCGAGAGAAGCCCAATCAAACACAAACCAATGAATCGATAGTTGAGATAGATGAGACAATCGAGCCAAATGGTAGATAACATCTGAATCAAAAATCTATTTTACAAATATAAAAATTAAAATTATTTTTAAATTTATACAAATTAAATCAAACTTACAAATCGATGCGTAAAATCCAAACTCAACATTCGAAGCTGCACAAAGTTGGCACAAACGAACGGCAGCACCTCGTGCTCTTCTGCAAACACTCTCAAGTGGGTGAGACTTTTCACTAAATTGAGATTGAGACTTGGCCATTGAGAAATGTCGTGTAGGGATACACTGCCAAACAGGTACAGACTCGTACAGTGCGGTCCGAGATGAGGTAGAACACTGAGAATACGATTGGTACTCGATAAATAATGCTGCAATTGAGATAGAACAGTCACGTGACTTGTCAACTTGAGTGGATCAATGTCGAGCAAATCGAGTCGTTTCAGGTGGGTCAACGAGTTGAGGTGTTCGTATGATGCGTGATAACGAGATTCAGGGAATGTTGAAGAGTGCGGAATGAGTAAAGTTACGAGTGTAGACGACCAATTTCGGAGTAAATGACGGAAAAGATTTTCACCCGAATCGAATTGTGAATTGAGAGCAAAATGTTCAATCCTTGGGAAAAGTTTTGATAAAAGAAGGCACAAATCTTTGGACATCGAATAAAGGTGATTTGAGCTGGATTTGAGAACCACACAATTCGCGTTGTTACTAAAGTCAATCAACCCATTAAATCGATTAGATAAATTAGATATTCGGATTTGTTTAAAGTTCCCAGACTCAATCAACATGAGCGTCCGCTTCTCTCGACAAATGTCCTCGATGTGCACTTTCCACCGTTTGCAAACACCTCGAATTGTGATCAGCAGTTGTACATCTAATTTGACCAAAATGTACCGCACCATTTCGTTCGGTAGAATGCTCATCAAACTCTTCGGCTTCTTATCCATCTCCTTCTTCTTGAATAGCACAAAATTCCGTTTGAGTAACATTGCAAGTTTACTTTCCATTTGAGTGTATTTTGACAATTTTGACAAAATAAAGCGAGAGTAAAAGGTTCACAAGCACCAATAGAAAGGCAAGAAATAAGAAGGCACAACAAAATAAAGCAAATGAGAACAAACTACTACTACTCATAGTGCAGTCACTTTTAGTCGGTGATGATGAAAATGATAGCAAATGCACTTTCAAAATGAACAGTCTGATGCGTGTGCCTTCTTATCAACTCAACAGTGACAGTTTCTTTTTGAATGTGGCTCAGAACATGCGTGCAAGACATAAACATTGTACACTCGTTAGCAATCATGATAAATATCTTCCTTCGCTTACACTCCAACAAGAACACTTATCAACACGTACATTGTACCACAACAACTAGCAGCATTGACAAACACAAAATAATCAACAGCCTGTAAGTCGATTAGTTTCGTCACTCGTCAGCTGTTGTCGTTATTTGCAGCCTCTGCAAATACAAATACAAACACACAATGAACGGAGAGGAAAAACAACGTGAACTTGAAGACACAATTCGTGATTATTTGTGCGGCAAACTCGATTACGATTACATCCGAAAGTATGAACGAGAAAAGTACGAAAAGGAACTCGAAATTGAGCGATCGTGTCTACTTGCTTCGAGATGATATCTTTGCTTCAATCAATTACGAGCGAAATTGGACCATTTTTACGATGTTCATCTCACTGTCGGCAATTTCATCTTCTCGTCTATTTGAACAAACATTTATGAATCTTTTTGATTCGATCAAGAATGAATTGAAAAGTGTGGATTCATTACCAAAACTAATTGATTGGAAGAAACAGAAAACATTTTGTTTTCTTCTTGGGCTCCTGTTTGGAAAAGGTCGAAATGGTGATTACGACAAGCTTGATGATGAAATATTTGAATACATTGTGACAATTTTGGACATTTGTGAAGATACCAAAACGGTGGAGTTGACTGAAGATGTGTTCAATCGATACGGTTCGGACAAAGTTGCATGCTGGCTTGGGCAACGATGTGATTCGCTGCGAAACCAATTGGACAATGTTCACCCAATTGAATGGACAAAACATCGTAATTTGTGTGTGCTAATGTGGAGAATGTTGCGAATGTACATTTCGTCTCTTTGGGTGAATGCAATATCACTTCAATTCAATATAAAGTTCTCAACAAAATATATAGACTACTATGAGGCACTTTTCAGTGCACAAAATTGTGAACGAATATTTGAGTTTGCAATAAAAGTTCTCTATGACGATGATGATGAATTCAACCAAACAAAGATTATGATGGTGTTGGTGTTGGAGATTCTGTGTTCAATGAAGAAAGTGAACAAATCAAACGAAGATAGATTGATCGTCAAATTGATGACACTTTCGAGATGTTTGCCAACAACGAAAGCAATTTTGACTTCTTCTAATGCCATTGAACAGTCATTTCGATATCAATTGGGTCTGTGTGCAAGTTGGTGTGTGCTCAATGTTTTGTGTCAGGACGTTTCCCATGATCAGCTGTCACCAGTGAAACAATCACCAGATCGTTTGAGTGCCCGAAACGATACACTCTTTCCTACACCTGTTCGTTCGTCCTATCCAGTTCGGTCTGGTGTCTACTTTTATGAAGTGATCCTTTTGGCTGGTGACAAATTTCAACTTGGCTGGAGTACCAAAATGGCACGATTCAACGGCACAAATAGCAATCGTGGTCTTGAATATCTTGGCAAAATCAACACTCGATTAGTTTGGACACTTATCAGCACTGTGTTTGGTATGACAATGTGAAACAACAAACATTTGAGCAGTTGTCAGTGCACGTGGGCGATGTGATTGGCTGTCTGGTTGATGTGGACAAGCAGCAATTTGTCTTTTACATCAATGGACGACAAATTGGATGCACTCAAACCGAATTAGCTCTACTGCCTTACTATGCCACAGTGTGCTTCTCTACCCATCATCAGTGTCACCTTAATTTTGGTCAAGCGCCTTTCAAGTTTGCACCAAACGAATTTCAAAATTCGTACAAAACATTTCATCAACAATGTGCTGGTCATGAGAGAAAATATCGCTTGGAGGAAGTGGCCGAAATGTCGAATCATCTTTATTGGTTCAAAAATCCTGTGATTGACAATCAGACTTTGAATTTGTTCTTTCAGGACCTGAAACAAGTGCAATTTGACCAACTAGTTGCAACTCACAGTAAACTGATTGGCAGTGAAATGCCAAAAGTAGATTTCTCACTAGAGGATTGTCTACGACTTATTCAATCGATCATTGAAGCTTCAAAAGTCAAGCTAAACGACGATCAGTACATTCGAACTGTACTGAAACAACAAATGGACGAGTACACACCTAAAGATACGTACTTCTTTGTCAAACTCACCGAACTGCTCTATCCGTACACTCAAATGCAAGTCAACCCGGACAATGCCATCAAATGTCACAATGTTTGTATTGTCATCATTGCGACACTGAATGTTATCATTAATTTTCCTGTGGACTTTTGTCAAAATGCACTTCGCTTTATATTGTCAAATCAAATCATTACTCGACAAACATTTGCCACTGCACCTCAAGTGTTCACTAGTACGCTCATTTGTTTGGAACGATTTGGACTGAGCGAGAGCAACAAGCAACAATTGTTGGCTGATCAAGTGTTCATGGGTGCACTGAAGTGTGCCCAATCGTACAACCAGCCAGAGGATAATGTGTCTCGAGTTTATGAGTCCAACTGTGATATGACCAAGTTGCAAGCCGCTTCTTGTGCAAAATGGTTTACTGATCACGTGATTGGTCACAAGGAAAAGCGTCCGTTCACTTTTGTACAGCAACAAGCAGCAGCAAGCCCAGCGGCACTCAATCCATCAGACACAAGTTCACAGCTTAAATTGACACCCGACGGACTGTCAGCACGCAGTGACTGGCGATGGCAAAGTGTACGCTCAATGGGCTATGCCCGAAAGGATGTTTACTACTTTGAAGTGATTCTACTCACGGATGGGCCAATGAACATTGGCTGGGCCACTCGACGTGCCACCCTGGGCCAGCTGGACAAGGACCAGTACTCGATTTCGTTCGATGGACACAATCGATGTGTGCGCCACAGGTCTCAAGTGTACCCACTGACCGATATGCCACAGTGGAAGGCAGGCGATGTGATTGGCTGTTTGGCCGATGTGGCCACTCGGCAGTTTCGTTTCACGCTCAATGGTCGGCCACTGAAGTTGCCAGCAAATGTCGCCTTTTCCACTCTGCCATATCACGCCTCGGTGAGTCTATCATCCCGACAGCAGTGTTTCTTCAATTTTGGTCAAACCAAATTCAAGTACGCTCCCGAACAAATCGATTACTGGGACTTTCATTTGGCCAGTCAGTACTACAACCAAAGCGCATTGTCCTCAAGACCGGCAATTGATTTTAGTCAAAGCAGCCTGACCAATGCAATCATTTCGTTTGATTCCACAGTCACAACTGGAAACATTTCAATGAGTCAACAGCAAATCAGTGAGTTACAGTACTTTGCAAATTTAAGCGATTTTCATCACAACAAACGAGCAAAGTTTGATGATTTCAATCAAAAGTCGACAAGTTCCATTCCCCGTCCATGCCTAGAATGTCGACTATGCACTGAAGTGACCATCAACAAATTGGTTCGTTTTGTGTGTTGTCCCGCACTGAGTCTTTGTCTCGATTGTGTCAAAATGTTGTCAAACTGTCCACGCTGTTCAAAAGTGTCTTCAACAACTTCAACTCCAACTTCAGTAACCGAATGTCGACTATGTTTCGACCAAACGCATACGAAACAACTTCAATTCGTTTGCTGTACGACAATAAATTTATGTATCGACTGTATAAAATCAATGACCCAATGTCCAAAATGTAAAAAGAAACAACAACATGCGATAAGTTAGTAATTTAACCAATATTCCAATTGACATTTAGATTCAATTGTGCGTAGACATTTGTACAGATAATTTTATAAAAAAATATGTTTCATTAAATTTTTGAGTACGTACTCAGTAAACGGGTCCACTAAATAAATCATCGGGTTTTCCCTCACTGGCATTTGTTATTGTCCTTCTTTTTCGTTGCTGGCAAAGAATCTTGATTCTTGATTTCTTGTTAGATTTTGTGCCCTTTTGAATTTGGATTATCTTATAATATAATATCTTAATGCTCATAAGGAATTAACCGTATTGATGTCGGAATTTCTTTACACTTGCCCGTTTGTGCACATAACTGAAGCGAATAGTGTCCTGGGTTGTTCAATTTCAACTTTATAAA
The DNA here is from genome assembly GCA_023373905.1 of Rhizoglyphus robini. Taxonomy (NCBI): domain Eukaryota; kingdom Metazoa; phylum Arthropoda; class Arachnida; order Sarcoptiformes; family Acaridae; genus Rhizoglyphus; species Rhizoglyphus robini. The sequence continues at coordinate 35,013 of JAKIJQ010000431.1, forward strand.
AACCTATAGAATGGCTCATTAATTCCCGAATTAGATTTTCATCATTTGAAATCTTTAATTTCATTTGGAAGGATAGTTTTATTTTTATTTAATCTATTTATTTATTATTTTCACAATTCCAAGGTTATTTATAGATTTTCCCGAATTCAGAACTAGCTTTCAATAGGTTTTTTTTGTTAATCTTAAAAATTTCAATATTTTTTTAGGAATAAGTGTTGAAATGTTTAAAATCTTCCGTTTATTTGTCAGAATGATTGATTGAATCTTCTCTATTTGTGTCGAAATATTGAGCTTTCTTTTGGTATTCCAATTTCTTATTCGTGTGTGCCCTCGATATCTCAACTCCATCTCGACGAAACTTTTCTCCGTGAAACCTGTCTGATTTGTCCCAAATCTGTTTTGACTTTAAACTAACATTCTCGACTGCGGAACAATTTGATCTCACTGCAATTGGCCAATGGCACTAACTTGTGGCTCGAGTGAGCTCAATTCACACCCTAATTTCAATCTAACGGACAGAGTCCCATGATGATCTGACCGCCTTTGGTTATTTGACCGTTTTGTGGATGGTTTTCGGGAAACGTAGTTAGTATTTGTTTTGTATCTCTTCAAAATTTGATTCATTTTCTCTCTATTTTAGTGTTCAATTGCATTTGTCTTTTAAAGTGCACAACAAATTGCAACATTTCTTCAATCTGAGCATTCGCTATCTGCTCTTGATGTTGCCCCTCTTGCATCACAGATCAGCATCGAAACCAATGTATTGTCTTCACTGCGTGTGCTCTACTTTATAATATAAAGTTTATTGTACACTTGAGAATCAGTTCAACACTCAACATAGACAACAATCAATTCATCACTGTTCGTCCGTTAATTTCTTTTACCGGCCAAGATTGGTCAGTGAATTCACTGTAGCATTTAATGTTTACAAACTCAGGTCTATCTTCCACCATGAAACGGACAAAATGGCTGATCGTATGGCAGAAATGGGCTCGCATACAGTTTTTTGCATAGTTAGCATATCTCCTGAATGTGATCAATTAGACTAATTGATTTATAATATTTCACAAAATGCATATTTTGTTACAATGTTCAATGTTAATTTCAATAAAATTCAATTCAAAAATTCAATTTGAGCTACAATACAACCAAATTGAGAATAGAAATGTTCATTTGTCAATTTTCTTAATAATGGTGTCACTAGTCCTTTGATATCCGCCTTATTTGCAATGCTTAAGCTAAACTAAATCCCAATGTTATACAAAATTCTTTTGGCTGGATTGGGCGAAACATTTCTCGTCATCGTCGTCTTCATCATCTTCTTTCTTAATCTGTTGTGATGAACATGTGACGTTCAAATATGGCTTCATCCGAAGTCCAACCAACATAAAGTTCAAGTGCTCTGTGGCTTTCAAGAAAAAAAATTCTACCAATCAATTTTATTGGCAAGAAGAATTGGTCCCCAAAAGACTTGACTCTTGCAATTGGCATCCATTCAATTCATGGACGCCCAACTCAAAAGAATTATTTTTGCAAGGCAGAAGTATTCGAAATGGCTACTAAACAACTGTTGGAATGCGCAACAAGAACTTATCAGGCAAATCCAAAGTTCGCCAGCCAAAACCATTATGATTAGTTATGCAAGCGATGATGGGCCACATACGCGAGAAGACTCAAAGAAGAGTTAGTGAAGGTTGGATGTGACCTCCATCTATCTGGATCATGACGAAATCAAGCCAGGTGGTGACTGGCAAGACGCATTACGAGATGCCGTCAAGAACTGCAAGATTTTCATCTCATTGATCACGGACATATACGGTACGACACAATGGACACTTCTTGAAGCAAAGTTCACGCATATGCTCAAAAAGAAGATTATTGCCGTCAACTTTCGAGATAAATTTCCCCTGAAGAACTCGAAATTCAATTTCTCATGGTATAACCCCTGTCACAACAAGATCAGGAATCAGGGATACAATGCCTACCGTTGCTGACAAAAATTTCCAAGTTGATTTAGTTTTTATAGTATAATTTCGTAATTTATCATCCACCCTTTTTTAATGATTGATTGAATTATTAAATGGTTAAATGAATATTTTATTAATTTCTTGCATTTTTATAAATATCGCTTGCAAATTTGCAAGAAACCCAGCAATAAAATGAAACAATAAAATGATGAAACAACCTATTGTATTTGTTCGTTTTTTCTTTGAATCAAACTATTTGAATTCGGCTATGAATATCAACTCCAATGAAAATAATGTGATTTAACAGTTAGTGTATTATTCTATTATATTAAAAATAATTAAAACAAAAAAGAATATCGAAAGAATATAATAAATCTCTGAAGGTAAATAATTGGAGGAGTGAACGAACAAACTCAAGCCCGAGCGAAGCGAGGGTTTGAGTTTGTGAGTGATCGACCTCTGGCGCCGCTTGATAGGAAAAGGCTTGTGGAGAGGGTTTCGGCTATACCCGTTCAATGGATCGGTCTGAAAATTTTACACAGTGTTCTGGTTGAAGTGAAGTTGTGCCTTTTGCATAATAGGTCAAAGGTCAACGGAGCAGCGATTTTCAAAAAAATAAATCAAATTTTGCATAGAAATGTGTAGAGACCAAGTGTCAACAATGGAAGTGCACGTAATAGATAAGCACACACGCCGAGCAGCGCGCACGCTGTGCGCAAAAGGGGATGCGCAGTGACAAAGACGCCCACACATAGAGTTGATTCATTGTGGGTGTGTTTGTATCTCTAAGAACAAATTCCCATACTATTGACTATATCTGTTCGAAAATATTGAACCTTTTTGATTTGACGATCCTTTGTACAGGATTGCGGCTATACGGTTCAATGGATCGCTTTGTAAATTTTATCAAAAATTCTGGTGTAAGTGTATTATTTATTTATTTATTTTATTTATTGCATTTAAAATTTGTAAAAAAAAAATAAAACAAACTTCTCATGCGGGTTGTCGTTTATAATACAATTGAGAGACTAAAATGAGAGTCTAAAGTGAGAGACTAAGCACTAGACGACATTAACAACATCGTGTGTTGCACAGGTACAGCTTACCGTACCAGAGCGTATAAAGTGAGAGACTAAAATGAGAGACTAAATGAAGAGTGAATGAGAGACTAAATTGAGAGACTAAAATGAGAGACTAAATTGAGTGATCAGTTATAATATATCGATGTATATAATAACTGTTATAACAGATTTATAAGATCTGTCATATGCTTGATGGTTGATGGCTTCTGAAGGTTTCGTGTGTGACAGTTTACAAATTGTGAAAGTTAACAATAGAGTGGCTTGAGGCTTGAATTACAGAAATTAACTTTAATATGCAGGCGCGACTTCATGAGAGATTGATTGCGAAAATGATGTGAAATTGGTGGCAAAAGGGGAGATGGAAGGGGAACTGCTTCTGGATCAAATCAATCAAGAGTAAAACGGAAAATCTGACATAAAAAACTAGCCAATAAGTACAGAGTCGTGTATAGACTCAAAATTGGTCAAAATATCTGTAAATCAAATAAACCAAACACAATATTATATGATCAGGTCCAAATGACCAATCAAAATGGACCGAGAGTCATGAAAAGACTCAAATTGATCAATAATTATGTAAATCAAATAAATCAAACAAAATATTATGTAATCATGTCCATATGACTAATCAAAATGGACCGAGAGTCATGAAAAGACTCAAATTGATCAAAATATCTGTAAATCAAATAAATCAAACAAAATATTATATAATCAAGTCCATATGACTAATCAAAATGGACCGAGAGTCATGAAAAGACTCAAATTGATCAAAATATCTGTAAATCAAATAAATCAAACAAAATATTATATGATCAGGTCCAAATGACCAATCAAAATGGACCGAGAGTCATGAAAAGACTCAAAATTGGTCAAAATATCTGCAGGTATCTGGTGTAAATATCTGTCGGTAAGTATGACGACCTGGGTAAATTTTGGGCACAAAAGGTCAAACGTCACCGGAGATTTAAAAAAAATAATGATTAATATTTTAAATAGAGGTGTATTGATGATTAAGTTGATGTGGGTGTTTGTTCCAATCTGATGACTCGACGATGATTGAACTGATAAGGAAAGTGTCCGCGATACCGTCGCTCCGACTTCACGCCAACGGCGTAACTTAAGACTAGTATACAGGGGGCCCAAAAAGTGCAAAAAAAATAAAGAAAAGAAATAAATAGCGAATCAAGAACCAAAAAATATTTTGGTTTTAAATTATTCAAAGGTATGATTACATAGGAATGAGGGCATCGATCAGAAGTAAAACAAAAATAATAACAAAAAAGATAGACACTAAAAGTGTCCGATTTGGAATCATCTTGAGGGCCATGAATAGTTGGGATTGAGTCAGGTGAAAGTGATGGCAATTGGATGGATTGGGAATTTGGAATTGGCAATTGGGAAGCCGAGGCTTGATTCGAGTCTCCAGGTAACACGAGAAAGCCAAGGAGAAGTGCACCGTTCACAGAGGGCACTCGAATGAGGCTCGCCATACCTTTCCCGTGAATCAGGAAACGGCACATGACTCTAAATAAACACAACATAATAATTTCGAGTACAAAAGTGCGAGAATGAATTAACTCACCAACTGGTATGGAATCACCATCGATTCACAAACCTTACACTCTTGACCATAGTTGAGCCAAGCATTAGCTGAACGCCAATGACGATTACAGGTCTTGCACAAAAACTTTCCAAAGAAACGAGGTTTCGAATCGTTAATTGACACTAAACCCATTTTTGGTCCAAATTGGGGCGACGAAAAATAGTCAGACAAACAATCAGGCTTGTGACGTCATATCAAATGACAACTTTCTCGAGTTACACAAAGAAATGTTTTCGTGAGCGCACAAATGCACTAATGTTTTTGACTCTTTTTCCGTCTGAATCATTGTAGACAAAGAATCGATGATGAACGAGAGTATCGATCGATTACAACGTCATAAAGTAGTATATTCGCTCCAGTGTACTGATTAGTCGAGTTAGATGGGTGTCTTTAAATAAACAGAAATTGAAACACTTTTGGTTGTATCGATTCATTCTTGAATTCACTGTTGACTTTTTTTTAAATAACTTCGAATCTGTAAGTTTTAACCAAATTTGGATTAATTTATGAACATTGCACATATGAACAAATATATTACATAAAATAAAAAAATTTTATTGTCAAAATTTTATAAAGATATTGTGATCACACAAAAATTCACACTCGTCTACAAATCAACCTAAAATTTTCATATTAAAAAAAGTTTATTACGTAAAAACAAACTCAAATTGTACCAAAAGACAGTGAGTGAAAATTAAATTTCTGGTCAATCAATTCACGAGTTCTTTCCAAGTGAACAAACTCATGTTCACGCAAATGCGCGAATCTGCCTCGCAAGTACAGTTCAATGTTGGCCAACTGGTCAGCACAGTAGTACGCAATGGTCAGTTGCTCAACATTGGGCACAATCATCGAAAGGGTGCGCATTAATCGATCACTACAATTTGCTTCGTGATTGTTACCATCGATTCGGTAAATTGTGAGACGGAAAATTTGAATGTGCACCAGAGCGGCCAATTGACGTTCTTGAGTTGCGCGTTCCATATTCAGCACATTCACTGACACCCAATCGAGCTCCAATTCCATCAAATGAACCAATCGGGAAAGATGTCGAACAGTTCTCGAATCCAGTGTGAAGATCTAATAAGAAATACATAATTTAACTTCCAAATCAAATGCAAATCAATACACTTACATCGTGATTGGTCACATTGTGCTTAAGATGTAACACACGCAAACTTGAGGCCTGAACACTCAAATAGTCGATCACTTGTTCAATACTCGAATTGATGAACAGTGCCAGATGAGTCAATCGGTTCAACCAGTGACCACCACTGACTCGATGCCAGTCGAGCACCTCATAGCTGGCCTTGACAGATTGAATCCAGAATCGAGTGCACAAATTTTCACGGTTCATAAAACGAGACATAAAACTGGCCCATTTGGCGCGATAAGTCAAACGGCGATGAGAACAGGACAAATGCTCCAAATTGGTCAAATTCGGTGCCAAAGCGGGCAACATCTCGTAAAATGTATCCAAATCGAGCCGTTTGAGGTGAGTGAATGAAGTGATCATACGTGGAAGCAGTTGTTCCATTTGCCAATTGGTCAAAAGTGTTCCATTCAAGTTGAAGGACAGAGTGGTGAGTTGATCCGATGGCCACAGATTGAACACAAATGCAGGATCACTCACAGTCCAAAATGCGATCACGAGTTGTGAGATGACAGGGAAAAGTCGAAGGAGAAGAGCTCGAAAGTGTTCAACAGTCTCAGGATCACGAGTACGTTTCAGTTTCAAATAGGCAAAAGTGTTCAAATCGATTTCTCCAAAGAAACGTCGAGTCAAGGCCTCACGAAAAGTGTCCGTTTGAGCGTAGTCCATCAAGATTAGTGACTTTTGTTTGTTGAAATCTATATTTTCGATCACATTTTGCCATCGTTTGCACACCAATCGAAGGTGAACCAACGTCTGTACATCAAAACGTGTCAAAATAGATTCCACCAGTTCATTAGGAAGTCGAACAAATGATCCGCGGGTGAGTTTGCTTCGGGCTCGACTAACTCGTTGCATTCCTGCCAGTCCAGGATGATCACAAGAAGAGGACATTTTGAGTCAATTTGGGATAAAAACAGGAGGAAAAGTGAAAAAGTGATCCAAACGACTCAAAGCCAAAGCAAAACAAACACAAAATAAACTTGTGTTACGTGAATAGGAAAAGCCGTTCACACAGGACGTTACACTTTTCAATACAAAACATAAATCTTCGCTCTATGAATCTGTGCCGGAGAGAATTTTAATCTTTTATTTATTTGTTTTATTTGTTTAACTTTTTTTAAAAAATAAACATTCTAATAAATCGTTCCTACTTTAATAATTTAAATTTGAAATCTTTTATTAACCTTATTAACTCTCCTATCCATAATGGGGTGTGTGACACCCCAAATCAAGTTTGATGTCGTTTTATTAAGATTTGCCTCATTTATATGCTCTAGAAATGATTACGGATGCTTTCCTAGTACAATTATCTATCGTTTTAAACAAAACGCGACATTTATAGGATAACGTTATCTGAATAATCTGATTGAAAATGCATCAAAGTTGGGACCTGCTCTAACACATACAGTACAAAAATAAATCGCTCAGCTGCGAGGCGAAACACTTGGGTGGCAATAGCCATATTTGACATATGTTTGTAAATTAGACTTTAATCTTATTTCTTATCAGATTTTTCATCTATTTTAGTGTTTATATTAAAGTAGAATAATCATACTTTGGGACAAGCTAAAAAAACTGACTACAAAATATGTATGTTAAAAGATTTATTTAACTTTTGAATTTGGGGTTTCTCAGACCCCAGTTATGGCCAATAGCCGCTCCGAGTGTTATGTATAGGAGAGTTAAGCGATCATTCATGATCACAATACTGCAAAATGCATGTACAATTGAATCTATTCAAAATGTTCACAGTGAGAAAGCCTTGATTTTTGACATAGTAATAGTGACACTTGTAATCACCAACTTGATTGGCCAGTCTCGCCTCAAAGATCACCTCCATCTGCCAGTTGGTGTATGCCATGCCCGACTCTTTCCACCAGCCCATTTCGAGCACTCGAATCACTTTATAGTTGGAATTGTCGAAACGTAAATGGAATCCCACCATAAATTCGCCTGTGAATTCAGTCATGTGATGCTCTATTTCTTGCCCAGGGTTGCACGGTGTCATTTTAGGGTCAAGATGATCCACCACTGCAATATCGAGACTCCATTCGGTTGAATCTCCCAAAGTTTTGTTTGGGTCATTTTGAGTGCGGACACAAACGACAAAGACAAACATCAGAACGAGAAAAAGTTTCATGTTGAAACTGAGTAGAACAGTGCAATCTAATGGTGATGAGGATTCGAATGAATGTGAATACATTTAGATTTTTTATTTGACATTTTATTTATTGGTTCATTTAACATTTAAAGTGAATCTGTAATCGTGTCCAATCAATGTGTACATTTACTCGAATCACATGAGTTGAAAAATAACGGATATTAATTGACATTTAAAGTGTAGTACATTACATTACTGTATAGATTTAGATTGTGATTTGTAGTGAAAATACAAAGAGTAAGACTATTGATTAGTGGGAAGATGCAAAAGAATAGAAAATGTGTCATAAATTGAAATGTCAATCAGAAGCAATCACAGGTTTGCGCAAATGGACGAAATGATCTAAATGCTCAGCGATTCTGTCTCGAACCCGTTTCGAATGATGCTTGATGGTCAGTTGTTGGAGATTAGGAAAAACAAATGACAGAACTTGACAAAATTGATCGCCATCAAATTGTTGGTCATCAATTTCGAGTTCAAAATGAAATATCGCAAGATTTTGAACTGAACTCAAAGTGGATAAATTAGATCGGGCCAGAGTAGACAAATCAAACTTGAAATAACGAATCGATAGTTGAGATAGTTTGGACAGTCGGACAAGGTCGGAAATGATGTCTGCATTGAAATCCTGAAAGTTAAACAAATATAATGAAGCATTCAAGTGTGACTCACTCTTACCCGGTTCCACATGTCAATGTCCAACATTTGAAGTGCACCAAAATTGCCACAAACAAATGACAAAACTTCAGGCTGAAATGCAGTCAATCCCAAATGAGTGAGACCTTTCACCAACGGAGCATTCAGTTTGGGAAATTGTGTGATTTGTTCAAGAGATACATATTGAAGCAAACGCAAACTGGTACAATTCTTTCCGAGAAGAGAAATGGCGAAATTTAAATACCAAAAAGAAAAAGCGCAGTGCTCCAAGCGATTTAGAAAATCCAAATTATATGTTGGCTGTATAAACTCGCCAAATACAAATCGCTTGAGATTGGTCAATTTGTTGATGTTATCGAACAATTCAACGTAACGAGATTGAACAATGCAACTGACCATGGTGGAAGGGTATAAAACATTCAAAGCTAGAGCAACGAGAGTTGATGACCAATTGTTGAGTAAAGTGAACAGATTGTCCGCAGTATCTGTGGTGCGCTGGAGAGTTATATTCAATACGAGATTTTCAACCTGAGGGAATAATTTTCCCAAAAGAATGCACAAATCAGTGGAAAGTGCAATTTCATTTTTCTTATTTTCAGTTGGTTTCACTTTGAGAATAGTCCAATCCTTGCTAAAGTCGACCAAGAAATTAAAAGAGCGGGACAAATAGTAACCGGGAATGTTTTTATCTTTAGACTCAATCAGGATGGACCTCTTCTCACGACAGATGTCTTCGGCCAGTCCCTGCCACCGAGTGCACACTGTCACTCGAACAGTGACGACAACGCATTCGAATTCGGTGGCGAACGAGTGGCCGCTTTAAAAGCCGATCGAGTTGGTTCGATCGGTCATTACCCCTTTGCTTTTGGAAGGTTTGGTTTTGCTCAGTGCTTTTCGGTTAGCCTTGGGTGTTATTAACACGTGGCTTCTACTTCTAAAGGTTCCTTTGGCGCAAGTTGGTTCGAACCAGGACTCGTAAACCAGCTTTCGGTGGACACCAAACTTTAGGTTGCCAAGTCTAAAGACTCACAAGGCCTGGTTGGCTACACCCCTCTCATTCGTCTCATTTATTACCCTCACCTTTTGTTTGTATTAAATCTCTTTTATTTCACTGGTTTTTCTGGTCACTTGAGTCCGGTGCAGACTCAACCGATAATTTCTGATTCGACTACCTAAGGAGCTTACAGTCCCTTTCGGTTGTGCCGACCCCATATCGCCACACACACACCTCGAATGCCAATCAACTTGTCCATTTCCAATTTGTCAAAAACATATCGCAACATTTCGTTAGGAAGCGAATTAATAGTCTTCTTTTGAATCGACATGTTCGGGATTGGTAATATTTCGTTACTTGATATAGCCGGCACTTGAGGCACCTTCACTCGTTTCTTCACATTCTTGTCACGGACAGTAGCCATTATCAATCGGGTTTGCGATGCTTGGAGTTGAAAAAAAATCAAAACGAAACAGGAGAAAAACAACAGAAAATGCTCACCAGTTCATTTCATTTGTGGCAAAACATTGAAGAGAGAGAGTTGATGCACAGTGCGCAAATGGTCGTGCAAGTGAACCACAGAATCTAAGTTGGCAGTACAATTTGACTCGGTACAATTCAAATAGACAATTTTGACTTTTGCTTCTTCTCGGTCCTCATTTGCAATGTCTTCACCACCTTCGTCATCATCATCATCATCACCATCCTCGATTGTCTTTTTCGATTTTTTAGCAGATCGTTTCGATGTTGGTTGTTTACGTTTAGTGACTTTCTGGCGAGTGGAAACAGTTGTCTGTTCATTCAGTACAATTTTGATTCGATCCTTGTCCAGTGCTGGTGGAAGGTGACAACAGATCATCTGATTGAGTCTGGTCATTAGACTGATTTGCAGTGTTGGCACTTTGTTCTTAAACTCCCAAACTTGCGCCACCATCGTCGATTGATTCATTCGCATTCAAGCATTTTGACTGTCTCGGGATGGATTGTTCAACTGTTGGCCATTGTCAGCACTCGGTTCATCATCCACTTCATCATCATCACTCACCTCTTCCTTCTTCACAATCCATCGGTCACATCCATCACAGTCATCATCATCTTCTTCTTTGATCTCCTCTTTAACTTCAACAAAATCGCAGTCCATCGATTCAGTTTTGATGTTGACATTGACACACTATAGTGCATTATATTACACGATTGAATGATATGTGTAATACAGATTGTGTTGTACATATCCTAATCCTCTTATTGATTATCACTTGAGATGGACGATGAGAGAGAAACGACAGGACGTTCGATGTGCTATATATGTGAAGTAGGCGGTGAGTTGCACAAGTAGTGGAACTGTGCAATATTATGCAACTGGATGACTATGAGAACACTATATAGTCATTACCACTAATAACACTGCCCGTGTGTGCATATGAATATGTTCGAGATAGAGAATATTTAAGAGGATTGAAAGAAGCCAACAAGCACATTAGATTCAACCTCACCGTAACATCACAAGCTAAAATGGTCAACCAAGCCAACTTTGTGTCCAACTTTGACCAACTGCCCGCTGAATATAACCAAATGTGGCTTGAATTCACTGAATAATCGTCAATGAGCGTACAGGAGGTGGAGAATGAAATCAATCAGATGCTGACCAGTTTGACTATACAAGAAAAGTGGTTCGAATTCAATCTGATTGTGCTTCGTCTCAAGCCAGATCAACGCGTTCTCGAGGGACTGTTGATGATATGCGTAAGTTATTATTGTGATTAATATTGTAAGATTGAAATGATTAATCAATTTTGATTAATGATTCAAAGCAAATGGCTAACAACTTTATCTTGGAACGATTAGAAGTGATGGAGAAGGGAAACCTTTTAGTGCAAAAATTGGCGGAATGACTGCTTTGAATAATTTGGTTCCCTGCGCACTTCCTCCTACGTCACACAAGTGCAACGAGGCACTGAAAACTATGCTACAGTCCATAATCGATATCCTGAACAAGTTCATTCTACTTGTTCAAAAGGTGGCTCGTTCCTTGGCACTTCCAGAGATTTACAAACGATCTGAATCGATCGCGGCGGAACTCAACCGAGCATCGCTCTACAGCCCGCAACTCTGCACTGCACAGCCAATCAAGGCGATCTTGAATGCGACTGTAGCCAAAAGTCTGTACGTCAAGTGTCACTGTGAAGGATTGCTCGCAGAATACAGGAAAATCATGAATGACATTTTCAATGACAATCCTATTCAGCCGACACTCCAACACTAACATTTAAATAAATAACAAAAGCAATACAAATTCCTCAACAAAATTATTTATTGATTCAAAAATTAATCTGTCATTGCATAATATCATCATCATCACTTGTGATCATATCACGAGAGTTGGTTGATCATTAAGCATCATTTCTGTAGAACAAATTTATTAAATGATAAACTTATTAGTAATCCAATCATCAAAAGTCACTTACTTGTCACTGATCAACGGCGGAGGATAGACCACCTTTCTGCCCATCTGTTCATTGAAATCAAATTTCGTCCCAAAACAATTGAGACCATGCATTTCATAATCGCCACCACTTTGGTAGGCATGCACTTTGCACCAGATGGAATGCTCCTTGTTCTTGCCTCTCTTTACGACACTGTCCAGGGCCTTGAATGTAATCTCGTACGAGTGCTCATTGATGGAATGTTGTGTCTGCTTCTTGTGAATTTGGTAAAGTTGCATTCGCTCCATTGTGGGACGATGTTGGCGGATTAGGGGCTTGATGCCGGTGAATACTTGATTCGCTTCGGGAGAGCTCTTTTTGAGTTGGGTTCCTGTGAATTCGTCGAATTTGGTCAATCGAGACGGGTTGGATTGAGAAGATCTTCGTAGAGAATGTCTGCGTTGAAATGGTCGAGCTTGGAACGATCCAACACGTGACGGTCCGGCACGTCCAGGAAAGAGACTTTCATAAGACGGAGGAGAATCTGCTCGACTTTGACTCTCATGTCGATTTGACCGATTACGCCGACGAAGGAGACGATTGATAAATGGAACAATTGTTTGTATCGATTCAATTTCGAGCTGTTCACTTTCCCACCTCGACCTTCAGTGTACATTTCCTCTGATAAGACGATTTACTAGGATTGTAATAAATGTGGAATAAATACACATTTCAAACGTATTGAACTCGATGATTTACTCGGATGTCTAATAAAAGGAAGAGCAATCGATTAGTAGACATTTTCGTCGATCTGGTCTCTGTAATCGAATTACTGACTCTCTGAGTTTTTAATTAAGGATCAAGAAAAACAAAGGTTTAATTCAAGTTTCTACTATTTTAGAGCGCTAGTTAAAAACTTAGTTTCCGTACAATCTACAATTTTACCCAACAAGTATCGAAATGAAGTGAATTATAATTACAAAATACTAAGAGAAATTTGAGAGAAAAATCAAGTGAATTTAATGTTGTTAAACAAGTCGTAATACAAGTAAATGAGGTCGATTCAACTCGACAGTCTCACTCGTCCACCACCACTCGAACATATTCGTTCGGGTCTCGCAGGTCCTCAATGTTCTTCTCCTTTTGTTCTTTCACCGATCTAGGCAGACCAAAGTGTTTCGTCCGAATGTGTTTGATCAGACTCGAACGTCGATTAGTACGATGGTTGCATTGGTGCCAGTTACAATGAAATGGTTGATTGTTGAGATGAATTGATTCGTGTTCTTTCAAGAGAGCTTGGAAAGCAAATGTAGCAGTACAACCAGGGTGGGTGCAGTTGAAATGCTTCGAATAGGTGTGATGTGCGGTATGTTGGTGAGTTGTCATCTTGACACGATTGTCGGTCACTTGGGCACAGTCGTCCATGAGATTGCACTCGAACTGACCAGTCAGATGAATGTTGTACCAGTGATTGTAAGTTTTATTTTGTGAATCAAATTCTTTGGGACAAACTGCACAGAGGAATCGAGTATTGCGAGAATGGTGCAGTTTGATGTGAGTAGAAATTTGGCGTCTGAAAAATCAAACTAGCTCAATTTAATGTGACATTATAATATTCACTTACCGATTATCGAATCGTGCATTGCAATTTGTGGCAAAACATTGAAGAGGAGAAAGTTGATGCACAGTGCGCAAATGGTCGTGCAAGTGAACCACTGAATCCAACTTGGCAGTACAATTTGACTCGGTACAATTCAAATAGACAATTTTGACTTTTGCTTCTTCTCGGTCTTCATTTGCAATATTCTCTTCATCATCTTCATCATCTCCATCCTCGATTGTCTTTTTCGATCTTTTAGCAGATCGTTTCGAAGTTGGTTGTTTTCGTTTAGTGACTTTCTGCTGAGTGGAAACAGTTGCCTGTTCATTCAGTACAATTCGATTCGATCCTTGTCCAGTGCTGGTCGAAGGTGACAATAGATCATCTGATTGAGTCTGGTCATTGGACTGATTTGCAGTGTTGGCAATTTGTTCTTGACCTTCCAAACTTGCGCCACCTTCGTCGATAGATTCATTCACATTGGAAGTATTTTGATTGTCTCGGGATGGATTGCTCAACAGTTGGCCATTGTCAACATTCGGTTCATCATCAACTTCATCATTGTCACCACCTCGAATCACTCCATCTTCGTCGTTCACTTCATCAATTGGCAATCCATGTCCATCATTGTCCACTTCATCATCATCACTCACCTCTTCCTTCTTCACAATCCATCGGTCACATCCATCACAGTCATCATCTTCATCTTCCTCTTTGATCTCCTGCTTGACCACCACAAAATCGCAGTCCATCGGTTCAGTTTTGATGTTGACATTGTGAGCATTTGTGTCTGGATCTGTGTGAATTACAACAAATGTAAATAATACAATCAAATACAAACAACCAACAACTCATACCTCCTTTGTCAGATTGGTCATCGAGTAGTTCTTGTTTGATGAAAATGTCATGATCCTCTTGGTCACCTTCCTCTTTTATTTCCACCTTCATTTCTTGCTTCACATCTTCATCGTCCCATTCAGTTTTGACCGTCACTTGGTTGGCTGCTGTGCCTGTGCAAATATCAACAAATGTAAATAAAGTCAACAAACAGCCCAAACTCACCATTGTAGTCAACTCGGTCATATTCTCGTTTGATGTTTGCATTTGCACTCAATTCACGATACTGCACCATCAAATCATCATATTTCTTCTTCTCTTGTTCCTTCATCTCCACCAGTTGTGCTCGTAATTGATCATTCTCACCAATCAGCACTCGTTCACGGTCCACAAGTTGACCAATTTGCTCTAATAACTCGTGATGTGACAGAGAAGTTGTCTCGTCGTTGCCTGCGTGACGATTCATGACGAGTAGATGAGAATTGACGAATAGGTTGGTGGGAGATAAGGAACAGGGGAAAAGTGAATAGGACAAGACGAAATGTGGTAAGCTAACGAGAAAACTGCAGTGTGAGAGAGGTGATGCAGCCGCAGCAACATAACAACTTCAAGTGCCACTATTTCCACCCAACACTGTGAAAATAGTTGTCAGACTGAAAAGTTTATAGCTGTTGTGTGTGTTTGCCAGTTGTGTCTGTCTGCTCGATGGTGCATGATTCATTTTATTATTCAAACTCAATTTAGTACTACTCCAAAAGTACTCATCACCAAATCATCAAAATCTAATATCGATTCAACAAAGCAACATTTATTGTGGTAAGACTCAGACAAAGACATACATTTGAAGATTAGATCAATTTGTGAGATAAACAAATTGATACTGCGAATTGTGAAAAAAGAAAATTGAGAAATTTAATCAAGAGAAAAGATAAATGTAAAGTGTAAATGAACGTCTAGACAGACCATACGAGTAAATCAGGTCGATTCAACTCTGCCATCACTCGTCCACCACCACTCGAACATAGTCGTTCGGGTCTCGCAGGTCCACAATGTTCTTCCACTTTTGTACTTTTATTGATGCAGGCAAACCAAAGTGTTTTGTTCGAATGTGAATTACCATATTTGCACGTTTATTTGTACAATGGCTACATTGTGGCCAGTTGCAATGGAATGGATTACGGTTGAGGTGGGTCAATTGGTGTCTTTTCAAATCGCAAATAAAGGCAAATGTAACAGTACAACCAGGCTGAGTGCAGTGCAAATGCTTCGAATAGGTGTGATGTGCGGTTTGTTGATGAGTTTCCATCTTGTTACGACTGTCCGTCACTTGGGCACAGTCGTCCATGAGATTGCACTCGAACTGACCAGTCAGATGAATGTGGTATCAGTGATTGTAAGCATAGTATTGAGAATCAAATTCTTTGGGACAAACTGCACAGAGAAATCGAGTATTGCGAGAATGTTGCTGTTGAATGTGTTCACGAATTTGTATTCTAAAAAATAAAACTAGGTCAATTTAATGTGAATTTTAAGAATTCACTTACCCTTCATCGAATCGAGCATTACAATTCATGACAAATTTGTTTAAACATTGAAGAGGGGAGAGTTGATGCACAGTGCGCAAGTGATTGCGCAAGTGAACCACTGAATCCAACTTGGCAGTACAATTTGACTCGGTACAATTCAAATAGACAATTTTGACTTTTGTTTCTTCTCGGTCTTCATTTGCAATATCTTCACCACCTTCGTCATCATCTCCATCCTCGATTGTCTTTTTCGATCTTTTCGCAGATCGCTTCGAAGTTGGTTGTTTTCGTTTAGTGACTTTCTGCTGAGTGGAAACAGTTGCCTGTTCATTCAGTACAATTCGATTCGGTCCTTGTCCAGTGCTGGTCGAAGGTGACAATAGATCATCTGATTGAGTCTGGTCATTGGACTGATTTGCAGTGTTGGCAATTTGTTCTTGACCTTCCAAACTTGCGCCACCATCCTCGATCGATTCATTCGCATTCGAATCATTTTTCCTGTCTCTGGATGGATTGCTCAACAGTTGGCCACAATCAACATTTGGTTGAGTCACTTCATATCGTTCATCATCCACTTCATCATCATCACTCACCTCTTCCTTCTTCACCAAACATCGTTCACATCCATCACAGTCATCTTCATCTTCCTCTTTGATCTCCTCCTTGACAACCTCAAAATCGCAGTCCATCGGTTCAGTTTTGATGTTCAAATTGACATTGTGAGCATTTGTGTCTGGATCTGTGTGAATTACAACAAATGTAAATAAAGTCAAAAATACAAACAACCATAACTCATACCTTCATTGTCTGATTGGTCATCGAGTTGTTCTTGTTTGATGTGAATGTCATTCGGTGGTTGAACAGTGCGGACTGGTGAAGATACATTCGAAGGTGATGAGACAGAATTGGTGGAAGGATGACCATCGGAAACGATTGCACTGGTCGATGCAATCGGAAGCAACGAGACACGATTGTCAGTTTGAAATGGCTCGAGATTGATTTGTTGGTTGTTGTTTGTTTGTGCAGATTGTGCTGAAGTGTTGTCCTGTTCGGTAGTGTCCAAATTGGGGAGAAGAGAAGATTGCTCGGAAATGTGTTGGGATTGGTGTTGATTTGGTTGTACATTGTAGAGTGGAATGGAGACAGAATGACCAGAGGGAAAGGTGACATCGGCGATACATTGAGAGGTTGTGGCTGAAGTGAACTCGGTCAGCAAAGGTGGCGGTATGCCTTCGATGTTGAAACTGGTCGAGTGATTCGGCATTAGAGCAACATCATTTAGAGATTGATTGTGTTGATGAGCAGACCCGCAGGGGGTGTAGGTGGTCTCGACCCGCCAGTGTTGATATCTTCCTTCAGTGCGAATGCACTCGACCACAGCAGACCGAACCAGCGAGGCCAACTCGACTTTGAATGTGTCCAGTCTGCTGTCCACAGTCGAGTCCACATGCGAGTGCAGTGATGTCTTCAGGTCGGCAGCTGTGGCATCGACTCGAGCCGAGAGATGAGACACAAAGTGGTCCATTTCGTGTCACGAGGACAAATAGAATCGAGTTCAATTTGGTTGAACACAGAGGAGAGCATACAATGTACAGCAGAACACACAACTCACAGCAAAATGCCAGCACGCTGTCTGTAAATCATCTGCCTAACCAAAACACGTGTGATTCAATGGCACAAGTTTACACGGTGACAGTGACACTACTCACAATGACAAACTCAGCTTCACTCAAATTGATTTTGTATCTATCAATCTAATCTGATTTGTCTTTGATAAATTGAATATTCAAAATCTTTCAAAAAAGACTTTTTACAACATTTTTATTAGCTTTACTAAATTATTTATTATCTCAAAAAAATTAAACATAATTGATTATATATGAACAAAAAAAAAAACATTCAGAACAATCAAATATAATCAATCAATAACAAAAAGAACCTTCATTAAATGATCCAAATGTTTCGCAATAGCCTCCCGCACAAGCACATCTCGATGTTTGATTGTAATTTGTTGAAGATTCGGGAAAATACGAGTTAACAAGCGACAAAATTGTTCACCATCAAATTTCTGTTCGCGATAGCAAAATTGAAAGCCAAAATCGATAATCGAAAGATTGGGAACAGATTTCAAAGTTGGTAGATAAACAGAATCAAGAGAAGCCCAATCAAACACAAACCAATGAATCGATAGTTGAGATAGATGCGACAATCGAGCCAAATGGTGGATAACGTCTGAATTGAAAATCTATTTTACAAATATAAAAAATAAATTAAAATATTATTATTAAATCTAAACAAACCAAATCAACTTACAAATCGATGCGTAAAATCCAAACTCAACATTCGAAGCTGCACAAAGTTGGCACAAACAAACGGCAAAACCTCGTGCTCTTCGGCAAACACTCTCAAGTGGGTGAGACTTTTCACTAAATTGAGATTGAGACTTGGCCATTGAGAAATGTCGTGTAGGGATACACTGCCAAACAGGTACAGACTCGTACAGTGCGGTCCGAGATGAGGCAGAACAGTGAGAATACGATTGGTACTCGATAAATAATGCTGCAGTCGAGATAGAACAGTCACGTGACTTGTCAACTTGAGTGGATCAATGTCGAGCAAATCGAGTCGTTTCAGGTGGGTCAACGAGTTGAGGTGTTCGTATGATGCGTGATAACGAGATTCAGGAAATGTTGAAGAGTGTGGAATGAGTAAAGTCACGAGTGTAGATGACCAGTTTCGGAGTAAATGAGTGAAAAGATTTTGAATGAAGAATTGAATTTGTTATTTTATACAATAATTGTGTACATTTACTCGATTCCCATGAGTTGAAAACTAACGGATATTTATTGACATTTAAATTGTTGTAAATTTAGTGGTACAGATTAGCACTCGAAGTAGCGAATTGTGAGAAGAAATTAATTGGGAATTTGGAAAATATGAACAAAAGAAAAGTGAAATGAAAATGTAATAGTTAAAATATATAAAGAGAAATGAATACCATACCTTCGTAGTCCATTTGTTGTTGTCCGTTGTGTGACTGGTCATCGAGTTGTTCTTGTTTGATGCAAATGTCATGATCCTCTTGGTCATCTTCCTCTTTTATTTCCACCTTCATTTCTTGCTTCACATCTTCATCATCCCATTCAGTTTTGACCGTCACTTGGTTGGCTGCTGTGCCTGTGCAAATAGCAACAAATGTAAATAAAGTCAACAAACAGCCCAAACTCACCATTGTAGTCAACTCGGTCATATTCTCGTTTGATGTTTGCATTTGCACTCAATTCACGATACTGCACCATCAAATCATCATATTTCTTCTTCTCTTGTTCCTTCATCTCCACCAGTTGTGCTCGTAATTGATCATTCTCACCAATCAGCACTCGTTCACGGTTCACAAGTTGGCCCATTTGCTCTAATAACGAGTGATGCGACAGAGAATTTTCCTCATCGTTGCCTGCGTGACGATTCATGACGAGTAGATGACAATTGACGAATGTAGATAGATTGATGGGAGATCTAGATAAGGAACAGAAAATAGTACAGAACGAAATGTGGCGAGGAAATAAGCTAACGAGAAAACTGCAATCACATGTGAGAGCAGCGAAACATAACAACTCAGGCCTCTCATGATTATGCTCTGTGGGCGTTGGGAACGAGAACCGTCCACTTCATAAAGACGAATTGGAGCACATTGAAGTCGATTTCGATTCATATGTTTACACAAAAGACGAATCGATTCGACATGTTTCCCATCTTGGACAACCTGACTGCAGTGTTGGTACTATTTTGACTAAGTTGTATCCAACTCAACTATAACGACATTCGTCAGTGGCACAACAGCAATATTCGCTACATTTTTGCCAGTCTCACCCATCTTCAAATGTACTTTCGTGGAGACCGTCAAGATTGTGCCAAAGTTGTGCACTTTCTCACTGAACATGCAACTTCTTTTGCAGTTTTTGGCCTTTCTGCTTTGGTATGCCATTGGTAGTTATTTTTTATTAACTAAAATTTTATTACTTTAAAGGACAATCTTGGAATGCCACCAACTGAGATTCCGCTGACTTTGGTAAACTGACCAAGTTGGGACTCAATCTCAAACTTTGGAGAATCGAAATTGACATTCCCAATTTTGGAAGAAGCAGCAGACCGCATAACAGGGTGGACTCACTTCGCTGTCTTCTGTTTTGAATTTTGAAACTTTTAGTTGAATGGGGTCGCCTGAACAATGCAGACAAATTCACACGTGTCCTCTCGACTATTTTGCCCAACTTGGTTGATTTGCAGTTGGATATTGGCGAGCACTACTGTTCACGCTCTCTTTACGTAAAGTTAAACAAAAATTTGAATCAATTTCCCAATTTGCGCAAATATAAAGTTAACTTTGATTTTTAGTTTATTTTAAGATTCGTTTATATTTTTCATTTACTCTTTTCCCTATTGTATGAATGATCGCCAACTCATCTATTAACATTTTAATATTTGATGTGACCTCATGATATGACTTTCTGTACTCATCTTAATACCTTTATTAAACATTCATTTATCATTTGCAAATCTATTGTCCCTAATCTGTTCTCAATACTTCAGCAATATAAATTTGACTTAACATGTCAACATTTCGTTTGTGTCTGTTTTGGCGTATTAGTTTTGAATTTCTGCTTGTGTTGGTTGATTTGTTCACAAAACCACAATATTTTAAGTTACTCTTTATAAATATTCTTATTGATTAGTGAATTATTGAAAAGTTTCAATTAGAGATTAAAGTAGTAAATTAAAATAAAATAAATAAATAAAATTTAAATTATAAATGAACCAGTAAATAGGTTAAATTTGAGTAAAATGCAATAACAATACAACTGCAATTCAAATATTTTTTCAAAAAAAAACAGACACGTCCTCTATGAATGGCACTCTGTTGTGATCACTCATATGAGTGTGCAGCACACTATGTGATTGAGTTTGTTGTTGTGTTTGGTCACTTTTGTCTGTGCTGCTTTGGCGATTGCCTTTCGTGTCGAGTTACTTTGTTCACTCAACCTCAATCAAAATGGACCCCAACATCCAATTTGTGGTTATCGATGCCGTTGGCTCTCTCGCCAATATTGGCCAATTGAATCCCTTCACTCGCAGTGGTGAACCACCGATCGACCGCATGCCTAACGAAATAATGCAGTTGATTATGGCCAAATTGGAATTGGACGGTGATGTGACCAATTTGGTTCGATTGCGTTCGGTGTCTACAAAGTGGAAGGCACTCGTCGAGGACTACTTCGGACAGAAGAAATCGTTGATTGTGATGGATATCCAGCTGCATTCAAACTCATACGATTATGTTGTTGAGGAAAGATTTTTTGGTTTTGCAAAACTGAAGAATTTCACACGTCTGGTTTTGGTTTCTAAAATGCCTCCTGATTGTTTGCGATCACTGTTGGGAATGTTTCCTAACATTGTTCAACTTTCTATTAATTGTTACGGTAAATATTATTTTGTCATTTTGCATCTTATACATAACAAAATTTGATTACTTTTACAGATCGTACTCGAGTCCTTGCTTTATTCGATTACATCAACTCGTTGGACTTTCTCAAACAACTCGACCTTGACGTATCATTTGTTCCAGCTGCCTATCCAACTTGGCCCAAATTGGAACATTTTTCATTCAATGTTGGAGGATTTCATGACGACGAACGTCTTCAGCTGGTTTCTCATCTTGAACCGAGTTGTGTTCGTGTCTACTTTAGAGGACTGTTCACTTATGATCAAGTTCGTCAGTGGCACACAAACAATCCCAACTGGTTGGCCAATTTGACTCATTTGCGTATTTGGGTTGATGGGACACGTGAAGAATGTGCTCAATTTGTGCACCACCTCTCTGAGCACGCAGCTTCCATGAAGCTTTTGAACTTGACATTTACGAATTGGGTATGAGATTTTTTTTAACATTTCTATTCTTTTAACAAACTAAATTATTCCTACAAAAACAGCTTATTGAAATGACACCCACCCTTATTCGTGATCTCAGCAAATTGACCAATTTGACTGAGCTTGAACTTGGCAACATCACAATGGACATCCGCAAGTTGACCGAAACAATTGCACAAGATGAACTCACTTCGATTGCCTCTTTTATGTCTTGTAAGCTTCATTATCTTTATCTCGTTGGTGATCGTCCCATCAATGGTGGTCAATTCTCAAGTGTCCTATCTGGAATTTTTCCCAACTTGACCGAGTTCGATCTTATTATTAGAAAACAACATTCAACTCAACTGTTTAAAAATGAATTTGATCAACATTTGAACCGATTTCCTAAATTGTGCAATCATAACATTAGCTATTTCTAATTCATTCTTTTTGTAACCTTTTTATCGCGAGATTCTTTTTTCCCTCTCTTTTCAATATCTAAATGCACCAATCTAGTATTGTATTTGATATGTAACCACAAGTCGACATGACAACTTTTTGTATACTCAATCACCACTCTCGTCTTTATCATTAAACTTACTTTTCGGCCTTTCCTACCAACTACTTCAATTTAAACAAAATCTGAATCTATTCTCCAATTTGCGCAAAAATAAAGTTGCCTTTTTCTAGTTTATTTCAAGAATGGTATAGATTTTTCTTTTATCCTTTTCCTATAGGCCAAATGCGCCAATTCATCTGTTACCATTATAATATTTGACTTGTGATTGCACAGCATTACAAATTCACTTCTCAAATCATTAATTTGATCAAATTACAATACTAAATGAACCAATCAATAGATAAAGTCTGTAAAATGTCATAAAAACAAAAATCATTCTATCCCAAACGATCCTTCAAGTCATCATCATCATGTGTTTGTACATTTCCACGAATGTACAACATGAAACTTGTGATCATTCTGTTGTTGGTGTTTGTCTCCTATGTTTCGACTCAAAAAGAAATTGTGGGTGATCCAATTTGGAACCTAACCATTCCAGTGGTGGATCACATTCAGCCCAAAATGACACCATGCGCCCCTGGACCTGAAATTGATCATCACATGGCTGAATTTGATAGAGAACTGAGATGGGGATTGCATTTGCTTTATGGCACTGACCCGAAAAGTCATTTTGAATTGATTCGAGTGCACGAGATGGGATGGTGCATTGATGCTGGCTTTGCCTATTCAGACTGGCAGTTGGAGGTGTGATTTGAGGCGAGACTCAACTCGAGTGTTGGTGACTACAAGTGTCACTACTTTTATGACAAATATGAAAATATTGTTGTGTTGATCAAGACTAATTGGTTCAATTGTACGTGCATTTCACAGCATTGTGATCATTAATCATGAAAAGCAGTTCACAGTGCAATCGCACAGCATTTGGACCATTTCGTCCACTTGCGCAAGCATCTGATTGCTCCTTAATCACTCGCAAATTAATTTCAGCATATGTCACATATTTTGTATCTTTTCATTAATCAATTGACAATTGTCTCACTATTTGTATTGTCCCTGCTAATCGCAATCTAAATCTGTACCACTAAATGTACAACACTTTTTATATCAATAAATATCCATTAATTTTAAAATCATGTTATTGACTAGATTAATATGCTTCAAAGGTTAAGTTCAATAATGTCGAATCTATATCCCAAAATGGAGGAACCCTATTTTATTGTGTTAATAATAAAAAGTTAAACATAAGATTTAAGTAATCAACAATGTCCTCAAAATTGTCGAGCATTGTATCATCATCCTGCCATAAAAAGTTTCCAAACAAATCATATGAACTTAATTTTTCGAAAAGATTC
This sequence comes from Rhizoglyphus robini, assembly GCA_023373905.1. Lineage (NCBI taxonomy): Eukaryota > Metazoa > Arthropoda > Arachnida > Sarcoptiformes > Acaridae > Rhizoglyphus > Rhizoglyphus robini. The sequence continues at coordinate 58,795 of JAKIJQ010000431.1, forward strand.
AAATGAGGAACGAGTAAATTACCAAGTAACTCTCCATATTTACCATTTTTGACTGTCAATTTCTCAACATTGGGGAAAATGAAAGTAAGAATTCTACACACACACAATTGGTGACAATCAAAATTTTCTGACAAATTTGTTAATTTTATTTATAAAACGTATATCGATTATTGTTGTATCTGACAAATATTAATTCCACTAAAAAAATGTGAATGTTCTTTTTGTTGCTGATTGATTTTGATAGTTCTGAATGTTACTAT
>JAKIJQ010000432.1:0-58930 GCA_023373905.1 Rhizoglyphus robini
AAATGGTGATCTAATTCAGTTCTTTTTATTTATAACGATTTTTATAATAATAAATTACAAGAAAAATATATTGTTCAAATATAATTCGATCTTCTATTCGTTCTTTTGAAAGGTTTTTACACATTTAGTGAAACATCATAATTTTCTTAATTTAACATTTTTTATTTAAATTTTATATTTTTATTGTTTTTGTATTGAAAAACGTTTGTATAATAAATTACTCAATTAAAAAAATTAATTGGAAGTGTTAGCTTTGTGTGGATTACAAAAGGTCCATCAACATATGACATACATTCAAAATGTCACGTATAACATAAAGAAGACTTTAGATGTGTTTACCTAAAGTTATAATCATGAAGCAACATCAACAAATTTGTTTGTCATGAAGTTTGCATCTCACTTGTGCAACTGTGTGGTTGGTTGGTTGGTTTCACAGTTCAGACTGGTTTTTATCGTACAAATATATTTGGTAGATTCATAAGTTTCTAAACACATTCAATTTCAACTTGCATTTCTTGATGAGGAGAACCTTTTTGGTTGTTACAAAATAAACATATCATAAACAAATACAGACATCTAACTGAATTGAAGCAGAAACAGCTCAATCGAAAAATATCTTATCAGTGAACGTTATGACACTAAGGTAGTAACTAAAAATTTCTTGTATAGTAAATTTGAGTGTTGAGAAACTTTTTGTATGCTATCCTACTAATAGCCAGTCTTATCAGAAAATCGAATCATGTCATATCATGATATAATGTTCGATTGCATTTGTACATTTGCTGATTTGTCAAGTTTCCCCATACACAAAGAGAAAGTCGTTTCTTCATCTCCCTACTTCTGCTTCTTCAACTTCTTATCATCAAATCGAAAGTCCTAAAGTCAAGAAGTCAAATCATCTAATGACGCCAAAAGAACATCATCACCATCATCGATCAAAGTGCTTTCTTCCTCGTGTGTGTGTACCTAAACCTAAACTTGTGATCGACTCCAGACGCTCGACAGACTCTAAGAGGGGATAGCCTCATAACTTTAAGTGACTTTTCATTTTTTTGTTTTGTGAATTCAAAAATCGAAGCATGGCTCCTCTAACCAACGAAATATGCATCATGTCCGGCATTACCCATCCCCAACTAGCGGACGTAATATGCTCTCGACTCGGACTCAAACGAACCAACATTACGCTCTTCCATGCGGCAAACCGAGAAACTTTGATTGCATTTCCCGAATCTGTCCGGGCACGTGATGTGTACATTGTACAGACTGCTACCCACACGAACGTGAATGATGCCATCATGGAGTTGCTGCTTATGGGCTATACATGCAAGACATCTTCTGCAAAGAATATTATCGGGATTTTGCCTTATTTGCCTTATGGAAAGCAGACTAAACAGCGCAAGCGTGGTTCAATACCGGCGAGACTGTTGGCTAAATTGATTGTGAGGTCTGGGTTTACTCACATTGTGACAATGGATTTGCATCATCGTGAGGTTTGTTTTTTTGAAGGTAAAAATCCAAAGTAACCTGATTTTTTCATAGATTCAAGGATTTTTCGATATCCCAGTCGAGAATCTCCGTGCTTCTCCCTTCCTGATCAGTCACATACAACAGACCATGTTCGAGAAGCAAATTGATCGATCCAAATTGGTGGTCGTAGCACGTCACACTTCGTCTGTCAAGAAGGCCACCGCCTATGCTTCACGCCTTCGGGTGGACATTGCAGTCCTCCACGGATCTGGCGAAGCGGAAGAAGACGAAACCGATGGTCGCTCTTCCCCACCACCTACTCGAACATTTGAAATGTCACCAGGGGATAATTTCCCAATGTTTACTGCGCATGACGCCTTCAAGGGCGCACCTCTCAACTTAGTTGGAGACGTGAACCAGAAGATTGCGATCCTGGTGGACGACATTCTCGATGACGTGGAACAGTTTATCATTGCGGCTAAATTCGTGAAAGATTTGGGCGCAGTCGAGGTGATGGTTGTGGCTACGCATGCGCTTTTCTCGCGTGAACAGGCCGCCGAGCTGCAGGCGTCGGTTATCGATGAAATAGTGGTGACCAACACTGTGCCTCATGAGTTGCAGGAGTTGGAGTGTCCCAAAATTAAGACAATTGACATTGGCATTTTGCTTACCGAGGCCATTAGACGGCTGCACAATCAGGAGTCGCTCTCGTATCTGTTCAATGATGTCAGTGTTGAGGATTAATTTTGAAAAAAAAATCTTTTTTGTTTTAAAAGTTTTTATTTTTGATATTTTTATCGGAAACATTTTTTGAAAATAAACATTTTAAAAATCTTTAACTTATTTTTAGGAAACTTAATTATTGAATATTATGTATATATTCAACCGTGCTCGTATATCGTTACAAAAGGTTTATAACTATTTTATTTTAAATTCAAATAAAAAAATTAAATCACTTTGTTTAACAATGCCTTGTTTTTCTCGAATTCAAATTACAATGCTTGACTAAGCGGTCAGTTAATAACTTATTTTGTTTAAGTTTATTTCTATATGCTCTCTCCGTATTATCCGTAAATATCTTGTGCGTTTGAAATAAGATTGTCTGGCAAGCCAGGCAAAGTGCGAGACTTTTCAAAAATAAAATAGAAACTTGAACTATCAACTAAGAAACTTTTAAAACGACTTTCTTTGATCCATTTGGATCACTAAAGAGGTGTATTGGGGCCGATATTTTTATTTAAAATGTGCAACAAATTTGTTTATCATTTAAAATGATGATGAATAAAATGATTCATTTTCCACGTGATGACCACAAAAAAAATTTGAACTTGCCGCTACCAGAATGGGCGTCATGATCCATGGCGCCCAGTTTTAGTCTGACTATTCGATTACATATACTCCCTAGTGTATGTATGCCAAATTTGGTAATTTTAGGGTCTACAGTTCTCTCAGAATACATTTGTCACCAGAATGGGCGTCAAGATCCATGGCGCCCAGTTTTTGGTCTGACTAGTCGATTACATATGCTACCAAGTATATGTGTGCTAAATATGGCAATTTTAGGGTCAATGGTTCTCTCAGGATATGGTCAAAGGTTAACAGACAGACAGACGGACACGATGGCAATAGCATAAGCTTACGACTCTAAAAGAGTCTCGCTAAAAAAGGTGAAAATACATTTATTTTCTAAATATTTATTCTTCATTATTTGTTGTATCTTAATCTTTATCGAGTGAACTAAAAATCGTAAAATTATAGAGACTTTTAATAGTATTTTTATGAACGAACCAACCTTCAACCTTCTCAAATGTAACATAACAATTCTCAAACATTAACCTTTAAAAGTATTTGTTTCATCCGACAGACGCAATGTTTGGCTTTGTTTACAGTTTATGGTTTACATAAAAGGTTTTTAGCGAGACTCTTTTAGAGTCGTAAGCTTATGCTATTGCCATCGTGTCTGTCTGTCTGTCTGACCGTCTGTAAACCTTTGTCCATATTCTGAGAGAACCGTAGACCCTAAAATTACCAAATTTGGCATACATACACTAGGGAGTATATGTAATCGACTAGTCAGACCAAAACTGGGCGCCATGGATCATGACGCCCATTCTGGTGACAAATGTATTCTGAGAGAACCGTAGACCCTAAAATTACCAAATTTGGCATACATACACTAGGGAGTATATGTAATCGACTAGTCAGACCAAAACTGGGCGCCATGGATCATGACGCCCAATTTTGATAAGTTTTTTAAAAAGATTTTTTGTGGTCACTACGTGGAAAATGATGAACAAATGTGTTGCACATTTTAAATAAAAATATTGGTCCCAATACACCTCTTTAGTGATCCAAATGGATCAAATAAAGTCGTTTTAAAAGTTTCTAAGTTGATAGTTCAAGTTTCTATTTTTTAAGAGTCTCGCACTTTGCCTGGCTTGCCAGACAATCTTATTATCATTTATAAATTGAAATTTGAACACGTTTTAAAATTTTTTTATATTAAAATATATTATCATAACATTTTCCAAATTTCATATCGTGCTACTTGTAGAGCATTATTATTCAAAATAAGCCATCTTTGTACTCATAACAGGTAACTTTTAATTCCAATTATTCAACAATTAAATTATTAAAATTAATTAAATTTCATGTTGCACATGAACTTCTATATAAATAGTAAATTATTACTACTGTGTTGCGAATAGTACATGTATATTTATATAACAAATCGTTTAGTATTTATTGGGTCGATTGAAGTGGGTTGTTTTAGATTATAAATTTTTTAATATTTATTTTCATGTGTGTTTGGTTGTGGTACACATTGTCTCGGTATATGAAAGGTTATTAACTCAATTTGTTATGCAACCATTGACATAACATGATAGTTTAAAAGAAGTAATTCCAACATTCATTATTAATCGAATCAGTAGACTTGATGATGAAAAATAGGCCAGAAATGATTTACATTGAATTCACAATTATTAATGAACTTTAATGTTTAAATGGTCGATTAATTATGACACCTTTTTGTTCAAATTTCCTATTAAAAAGGTATGTAACTCATATTTCAATTGCCGATAGCAAATTGTGATTGAATATACCAACATGAAGTCAACTTTCATATTTCATTTCTTCGTTTCTGTTATTGTGCATATTTGTGTTGTTTCAAACGCGAATAATGATTTTACAGATAACATTTCTAATGATGTTTCAGATGACTCCATTCAAACACTCATCAAACGAACAGCTTCAAGAGCATTCTTGTATTATCATGAATATGTCCATAAAGATGATCAACTGATAAGTATTTGGGATGATGTAATAATTGTGAGTTATTTATGAAAGACTAGATATTATGAAATGGGCAGTAGAAATACAACGTTTTAATTCGATAATAATTTTCAATAATTCATAACAGTATCCACTAGCAGTTGTACTCAAATTGGTGCTGCTTCGACCATCTTCACCACCCTTTTCGTTTGTTTGTCAATTTAAAGTTCGCATCGACAGTTCATCTCATCTTACATCGGATGGTGTGTTACTTCAGGAATGTGATTCCTAATTTTCTTGGAGAGAATCTTTGTATAAAAAGGTGACAAATAATTTAAATTGTTTCTTTATTTTATTTAGAAATGAAGAAAATGATTAAAAAATTTTCTATATTATTCATTTTAATCTTTTTAGCGAGACTCTTTTTAGAGTCGTAAGCTTATGCTATTGCCATCGTGTCTGTCTGTCTGACCGTGTGTCTGTCTGTAAACTTTTGTCCATATTCTGAGAGAACCGTAGACCCTAGAATTATCAAATTTGGCAAACATACACTTGGGCCGATATGTAATCGACTAGTCAGACCAAAACTGGGCGCCATGGACATTGTTCTCATATCTATAGGATAATCTTATAGTATATAGTTTATAAAACTAATATTTTTAATTAATTGATTATTCTAGGTAAACATGATTCATTCTTTCTTGTTAACTGTCCGATGACCGAGTGAAAATAGTCAGTTGAAAGGCCAAGTGGGGTACCTTTAGTACCCCAGCAAAGTTTCTTAGATAACGATGAGATAACAACGTATTTTAGTTTCAAATATTCTCTTAATAACAAGTTAATTAATTATACGTTAAAAACAATATAATTTGATACGCTATCTGATTGCCAAACAAAAACAAACAACAATGTTGCCTTCACTTTAAAAGTATCGATTGTGGTATCGATACTAAGTTGTGCAGTGAAAATAGGCAAATACATTACTTTTCATCCAAAATCATTTTTTTAATCTTAGATATGATAAAATTAATTTACCTGTTCTATACCAAATTAAAGCAAATACTTTAAAAGTCAGATAGAGAATTATTCAGATTTTTTGAATATCATGGCTTCATTCTGTGGCATTAAATAGTGACTGGGGTACAGTTGTGACCCCACTCGGTCATCGGACAGTTAATTCAACAAAAAAAATCATTTATTTTATAAAAATTAAATAATTTTTTAATTTTTGATAAGTTTTGAATCTTGTAAATTTTATTTATCAGAAATCTTTAAATTAATCGCCTGAATTAATGACAATTCAACAGTTTTATCAATTAGGTGAATCAGGTATGTCTTTTACAAAAGGTAAACCACTAAATCTTTAATGATTATTTGACTAAATGAAATAACGTTACCTGATTTCTATACACATCTCAACAGAAAATAACTTCCCTTAATGTTCAGATCAGATTTTCATAATTTTTCAACGAAGTTTCGTAATCAATTTGAGTGTTTTAACCTTTTCCGTGCTTGGATTTGGCACATGTGCCCAGACTGAACGGTATGACATAGAAACTTCTTATGTCAGACAATCTTATTTATTGTCTTTAGTAATCGTGATATTCATCAATTTTATTTATTTTATTATGAATTTATATTGTATTAATCCATTAAATATTCGTCAAATTTAAATAATCAACCTTTCTACCGATTGGTATTAAATAAAATTCTCTCAGTACAAGTCTAAGTGATAAAACGTTAGTTTTGTGGGGTTTGTATGAGATTTTAATTTAAACATTTCCCGAATGATCCTGTTTTAAAAGGTTTTGACAATTTTATATGAAATTTCGATAAAAATCTAATCACAATATTTATTACACTATTCACTCGAATGTTAAGTTACAATGTTTGCATAAGCATTCGTTTAAAAGAATATTTGTTAGTTTTTCATTTATTTCATTGAGATATATCAATCTAAACAAAACTTTTTACAATCTAATTAGTTAAATTCAAATACTGAAAATCTCAATCGCAAACAAACATTAACCATAATCAATTGATTTTTAAATTCGTGGTTACATTTCACATTCGTAGTTAGTATTTAGTCTACACAATCGACATCCACTTGAGCTTGTTGCACTTCCAAATTTAAAATCATTTACTACATTTTTCACCTTCTTGTTTATAAAAGGTACAAACTATTTATTTTTTGAATAGTTTTTCGTCATTCTTTGTCTTTGTCACTTTGTCTTAATCTTATAATTATAACAATCGCAGATTAGAATAGTAAAATTATATTAACTTTGAACATTTTTGATATAATGAAAAAATTAAATGTTACAAAATGTATTTGGATTCAAATTAAGTTTAAATTTTTTCTATCTTTAGGGGCTGAAAAGGCTAAAAATCGCGTCTTTTTATGAATAGTTATAAATCGATATTAATAATTTTCAAATAAATCGGTTGAATTAGTTAACAGTTGTGAATATTGAGTTGTCCCAACCCTCTTCTTACACAAATTATATGCACAAATCAAATCTTCAAAGATTATTCAAATAAATAAATTAAAATCACTAAATTTTTCTGCTCAACTCAAAATATCATCGCATTAATATCATCAGTTATTTTTAAATATTCTATAAAGTTTCGTCGTTACGAGGTGCTGTTTTTAAAAGGTTTCCCGCAAAAATTATCGCCGATTCGTTTAGTTCTACAACAATATTCTTAATTTTCCATATTTTAAAAAAATATTTCCGTGAAGTTTAGTGCATTAAAAATTAATTTTCTGAATAAGTTTCTATTTTCGTCGCGCCTGTTGTTCTAAAAAAGGTAAAAACACAATTTTTTGAATAGTTATTTATTTTATTATTATGAACATCTATTGAACAATAGAAATTTCCAAGTAATCGTCTAAATTTGCATAAGAGTAACTGTCTTCTATCAAACAAGGTCATCTATCAAAATATAATTATTTTCTCAATAAGCCAATAAATGAAATAACTTTCCCAAATTTTGATCTATAATTAAAATAGTTTCCCTCAATGTCCAATCGAAAATGGTCTCAACCAAGGTGCAACTCTTCTTCAAACAGCTCACGGCCCTCCAGTGGAAATTCGATTCTATTACTTTCAGTGTGCACTGGAGACCCGAGTTCCCCTGTTAATAACAATCGCCTATCTTGTCATCTATACCTCAGTGAGTACTAGTCAGCATGATGGTCCCAAGAATTCCACTTTAGGGCCGGTCATTTATGACGATTTCAATTGGATTATTGGTTATTACTTGGAATCCAAATGTTTATTTTTCACTTTTCAAGAATGCCAGATTTTTACACCCAACAAACTTATTCATTATTCATTTATTGGAATCCATGTTAGCGTCATTGAACCACAAATCTTTGAGTTTACGACCTTTTGAAACTTAATTCCAATTGAATACTGAAATGATTCAATACGGATTCTCTAAATTGCTTTTGTTTGTAACGTTTGTGCCTTTGGACTTATTGTTGGGTTTAAGAAAATGCTATTAACAATCGATTTATTTATTAAGACATGCAATTGTTCTCATAAAATGTTAGCTTTCTTTAATAATAAAACGTTACAATTTTTTCAACGTTGATTGGTGTGGTTCCAAGTAAAAGGTTTTATTTTTTAATGTCTACTTAAATATCTCTCTTTATACTATTAGTTAAAAAAATTTAGTTTGTTTGTATGAGTTCTGCATTCTCTACCTTTTAAACAATCCCGTCAAACTCCTCATGTGTGTTGTGATATTTATGTGGACGATTGGTTTGTATATAAATGTGTAACAAGTCAGCTTTAATTTTATTTAACGGAACTTTGTTTGTTAATTCTTTTGTAAAATTTCCCGCCAACGATTTAAACGGTTTATCGAAAAGTTGTTTTAATTTTTTTTGTTTAACAAATTCTATTTAAGTGTCTAAATATATTTTAAATTGTTTTATATAATAAAAAGTGCTTTGAGTGAAAGGGAAAATAAAAAAGTCAAACTATTTAATAAGCAAATGAAATTCCCGAAAATGTCTTCAATTTTCAAATAAATTTTCCAATTAAGAAATTGAATGGGGTTTCTATGTTTTATTCGTTTTATTATAGTGAATTTATTCTGAAAATTATGATCTTCAAATTAATCGTCCAAAGTAACTATCCAACAGTTGTATCTATTAAAATTTACACACAATATTCTTTTAAAAGGTTAACCCCCTTACAAATCTCTAATGATTATGATTACAAAATGAATTAACATCTCCGAATTTTTTACTCTACTCAACTCATAATAACTACTTTTAAAATTCTTGAGTTACTTTTAATTTGTCTGTGCAAAGTTTTTTAGACACAGTGGAATTGTCTTAAAAGGTGTGATGTTTCGAGGCACAGTTTAATAAAATAATATAAGTTACAAAAATAACAGATCAGTTCAGAGGTCAGTTCAGATGAGGAGATACAAGAGATCGGCCTTGTACTCAGATCAGTTCAGGTTGTCATGACCAGGTCAGGGAAGGAGGAACCAGCGATCGGCCTAGTCCTCAGATCAGGGGTAAAGTTCACTTGAGTCACAAGAAATCGACCTTGCACTCGTAAATCACTTCTGTCCCTTCTTCTTTTCGTGTGTGTTCAATATATCGTGTTGTGTTAGTCAGCAAATCGAATTTACTGGTGTTTAGTGTTTGTGTAAGCGGCGGCATCGAATTCGGAGGTGACCTGACAAAGGTTTAACGGGGAATTATTCTTCGATTCGTTTGCTTCTACAACAACCTACTAACATTCCAAAGAAAACAAAATTCCCGTGATGGGAAAGGCATCAAAAAATTTATTTAAACAACATGATTAAGTTCAACAATTACGTCAAACTCCTCATGTGCGTAATGATTTACACAAAAATTATTTATTTATGGACGATTGTTCTTTTCATATAAATGTGATTTAAGTTAACCATTCTTTTATTGTTTCAGCCTACTTGTTATTTTAAGTAATGTCTTGCGGTTTCTATAAAAGTTAATTTGATTTTTCTGTATAACCAATTCAATGTATCTGTTTAATTAATTTCTCGAATCATTTTATCTAACATACAATTCAAGACAGGAAGTGTTTTTTATAAATTCGATTTAAATTCCCAATACATTGAAGGTGTACGGAGCTAGAAGTTAAAGGAGTAATGAAAGGGTTAAAATTTATTTTTATTGCTAGTTTTTAATTATTCTTTATTCATTGTACTATTGTAAATTTTAATCAAAGTTATCTGAATTAACATATATACAATTGTACATATTGTGTGAAACCTGTTACTTGTTCTATACAAGGTTATTTACCCAACTTAATCTCAGATGATTATTCGACTAAATTTATTAAAATTTGTGAATTTAACTGACCAAAGTGGGTAATGTGCTCATATCATTCACAAATATTTAATAAAGTTTGTATCTTTTCAGTTAACAAGAATATAACTCGGATATGTTTGCATTTTTGTGAAATTTTGTGCAAAACTCTCCAGAAGTTGATTTATAGTCTGACAATTTTGTTTGGTTTATTATCACAGCTTTCCGTATTCTCTTTTAAACAAATTAATTCCTATTGGTTTGGTATGATGGTCGATTAATTGTGTATAGTTTACTAGTTCAGTCTCGCGGATTAAATTGAAAGGTATGCAATTCATATTTTCATTTATCAATTGCAAATTGTGATTGAATATACCAAAAATGAAGTTAGCTCTCACATTTCTTCTTTTCTATTCGGTTGTTGTTTATATTTCTGTTTTTTAATGATGATGTATTTGCAGACAAGTTCCAATAATGTTTCATATGACTCAATGCAGACACTCATCAAGCGAACAGCTAAAAGCCCTTTCTTGTATTAACATTAAAAATCAATAAAGATGATCAACTGATAGGCCGCTATTTCATCAAAGGCAAGTAAGGGAGTTTGATAATTTGAGAAAAAATCACGCAAGAAAGTTCAACTAGCTCACTTTCTTACTGGACTTGCTAACTAGCCTCCGGTTAATTTGTGCATGGAACAGACCCTAGTTACCGCCTTCCTACTTTAACGAGTGCTACTTCTCAACTTTGCTATTCGTGCTTACAATCCTAGTTTACTATCCTGGTTTACTATCCTAGTCGCCTATATATATTTTCTCAGAAAGGTAATTTAAATAAATAATTAGATAAAGTAGAGATAGAAATTTAAAAGGTAACAATTATGAATTTTATAAATGTGAATTTAAATTTGATAATTATCATGATTTCTTATTCATATCGAAGTTTTTAGGTCCGAGTTTATTGAAACTTTATTCTTACTATTTTCATTATACAACTTCACAACGAGTTTCTATGGTCAATTGTTTGTTCATGCGACTCAAACGTTTACATCTGTTAGTCCAACTAAAATCTGGTTTAGTGTTTTAAAATTATTATTAGGCGGTAATTTTTGGTTTATTAATAATAAAGGTTTCCAAAACAATTTTATTTAGTTAATTGAATTCCAATTGAAATTTTTAATGTTTCTTTCAGACAAATACTTAAGCAACGCTTTTCTTTTTAAAAAGTTACTTTAATTATTCATATTCTATGATAATGCCCAGCCGTACCATCTCAGAGAATTTCCCAATCAAGCTTTAACAGTTCAATTATTTAGCATAGCTAAACTTTTCGAATACTATAGTAGTAGCAGTGCTCGTTTGTTAATATTTTTTATTGTAAAATCACCTCTATCTTGTTGTCTAAAGGTATTATTAAACTAAATAGCTTTGTTCTCATAACAGTTCTTAAATATAAATTTTAAAGGAGAGTTCAACGAATGAATATGAATATGAATCATTATTAATTTAAATTATCTTTGTACACGTACGCTTGATTTACAAAAGGTTTCGACTATTTTCAAAATTAACATTCGACAATCTTAGAGAATAAATAAAATAAAATCACTGAATTTATCTACTCAACTCAAAATATCATCAGTTATTTTTAAAGTTTCGTTAAAGTTTATTCATTACCTTGGTGTTGATTTTAAAAGGTTTATCAGAAAATTATTCTCCGATTCGGTTACTTTTACAACAACTTCTACTTAACTTTCCGAATTTTAAAAAAAATATTTTCGTGAAATGTAGTGCATTGTAAAATCAATTTTTGTACAAGTAATTAAGTTTTCAATTTTATTTATCCAGCACTTTATTTGTTTTTAGAAAGGTTAAAAATCAATTTTTGTACAAGTAATTAAGTTTTCAATTTTATTTATCCAGCACTTTATTTGTTTTAGAAAGGTTAAAATCAATTTTTGTCTGTGGGCCCAATCCAGGGGTTGTAGCACGCGACATTTTGTCTGTAAAGAAAGCTACTGCTAATGTTTCTCGATTTCCGGTAGGATGGAACTGATGGTCGCTCATCAGCGCCATTCACACGAACATTTGAAATATCTTTTATAATTTGCTTAAGTTGCATTTTCTTAAGTTATGTTTAATGTCCGTTTATAGAAAGTTCTCAACTCAACTTTATTTTAAAGGTAAAAAATTACTTCTTTTAAAATATCTAGTCAACAATTTTTTTCATCATAATAGAATATATTTTTTATCGTTAAATTAAGCACCCAAACTAACTATTTAATTGTTTTACCCATTGTGTCGATTCTAGTCGAATATTATATAAAAGGTTATCCACTCAATCAAGGGCGGTGCAGGGGTGCTCGTATTACGTGTTTTCGAGAATTTTACCTTGGAACACACCTTTATCCTCATATGAGAAGTCTATTGCCGTCCCCTAGCTAGACCAAATGACAGACCCGACCTTTACCTGGGCCCTTTGGCAGAAAAAAGTGACCGCCGCCGCCCCTGCACTCAATAAAATATTTAATAAAAATCTATTGTTATTAAATGGAAAACAAGTAAACGTTTATTTTATTTAAACTAATTTTTGTCAGTTATTTTTTTCCATTTGACTTAAAATGTTTTTCGAAAAATTATTTTGATTTTTCTGTTTAACAAATTCTGCTTATATATCAAATTAATTTGGTCAATCAATTTATCATGTGCGCTTAAAAAACAAAAACAATAATTTAAACCAATACTTCAATAACATAAAAGATTTCAATTAAATATAAATTATGTTTCCAATTGATCGGTGTAAGTTGACATAGCTTAAAAGGTTAAAACTGTTTTTTATCGTTCTTAAACATATTTTATTCGTTGTATTATTTTAAGTTTAAATCAAAATTAATATTCAAAATAATCGTCTGAATTAACAATGCAACAGTTGTATCAATTTGGGAAACCGTTTGTTTGTTTTATACAAGATTATTTAGAAAATTATTATTTGATTCGTTTACTTCTACAAAAATCTACTTAATTTTCCAGATTTTAAAAAATGTTTCCGTGAAGTAAAGTTCATTAAAAAGTTCATTTTTTAATTTTACGCATCAAGCACTTCTTTTAGTTTCTTTAAAGTTCACCGTACCACCCAAACATTTATCTTCTTGCCAAATTGAACAAACATGTGTTTTTAAGATGCTTCAAAAACAAATCATTTTAAAATACTCGATTGTACTTTTAAACTGGTTTTCTATGTATTTAAAATTTCATTTGAAATTCCATCTTCATTACGATGATATTTTTTAATACGAGTATTCTATTTTCTAAATCCGTTGTAATCGGTTGAAAGTTGTTATGATATCTACTTGGTGAATGATTGACTCGCCTCTGCTGAATAGCAAATAGTTCAAGTCTATGTAAAGTGAAGTGTTGCAATTAGATTGGTAATTATTTTGTAAACATTACCGTTGAATTCAGGTAACCAACATTAGTGTTTTAAAAAAACTTTAAACTTATTAAAAAGCAAATAAAAGATAATGGTTCATTAATGTTTTCTTGTTGATTGATGTATGTTGTTATTGATTTAAAATTTAAAATAATTTATTATCAAATGAGTTAATTTGTCATAAAATATGTTATATTGAAGGTTATTAACTCAATTTGTCATACAATCATTGACATAACATGATTGTTCAAAGGAAGTAATTCTAACTTTGATTATTGATTGAATCAGTTGACATGATGAAGAAAAATAGGTCAGCAATAATTTGCATTGATTTCACAATTATTAATGAACTTTACTGTTTGAATGGTCGATTAATTATCAACACGATTTGGTTCAACTTTCCAATTAAAAGGTATATAACTCATATTTCAATTGTCAATACCAAATTGTGATTGAATATACCAACATGAAGTCAAATCTCATATTTATTTTCTTCATTTCTGTTATTGTGCATATTTCTGTTGTTCAAAATGCAAATAATAATTTTGCGGATAACATTCCCAATAATGTTTCAGATGACTCCATGCAAACACTCATCAAGCAAACTTCTTCAAGAGCATTCTTGTATTATCATGAAAAGGTCAATAAAGATGATCAACTGATAAGTATTGGGGATGATGTGGTAATTGTGAGTTATTTATGAAAGACTTGTTGACAATAAATTGGTCATAAAAAAATAAAGTTTTAATTTTATAATAATGTTCAATATTTCATAATAGTATCCACAAGAAATTGTACTAAAATTGGTGCTACATCGACCATCTTCACCACCCTTTTTGTTTGTTTGTCAATTTAAAGTTCTCATAGACAGTTCATCTCAACTGACACAAGATGGTGTGCTATTTGAGGAATGTGATTTTCAATTTTTTAGTAGGAACTTCCTTATTAAAATATTCTTTTCAACTATGTCAACGTCATTTGAAAATTTAAACACTAGACCTTTATTGTTTCGGCACAAAGTTTCAAGAAGTTTGAATGTTAAATGATTTAGATCCTTGACATTGCCTTTCGTCTTTTACTGTTCATTCAAAAAGGTCAAAACAAACAAAATGACAAGATTCTTAATTTCAATTGGCGATATATTTTTTTTATTGCCATTATTAATTAATTTTGATGGGTGTTTTTTCAAAGTTCAATTGGTTATTTAAAAGGTTAAAAATTTTAATTTCTGGTTATTAGTTACTTTAACCTATTTTATAAATTAGACAGAAAGCTATCACTCACATGCAATGACTAGCATGTGTTGTTGATCCGTTATTTGTAAAATGATTTGATCATTTCATCATCTTATTTTATATGTATTCTCTGTTTTCATGTTAGCATGTGTTTCATAATTGATGCAATTAAAAATTATCTGTGTTTCTTTGGAGATTATCTAATAGTACAAAGACAAATATTTAACCAATGAAGGGAACCCACCTTCTGCTTAATGTTTTAAATAATTCGTTAATAAGTTTCGTAATCAATTGGAGTGTTTTTAACCTCTTCCGTGCTAGAATTTGGCACATGTGCCCAGCTGGCCAGACTGAACAGCATGACATAGAGTCTTCTTATGTCAGACAATCTTATTTATTGTCTTTAGTAATCAGGATATCAATTAATTTTATTGTTAACTTCTATTGTATTAATATTCAATGAAATATTTGTCAAATTTAACTAACCAACCTTTCTACCGATTGGAATTCTATAAAATTATCTCAGCGCAAGTCTAAGAGGCAAAACGTTAGGTTT
The DNA here is from genome assembly GCA_023373905.1 of Rhizoglyphus robini. NCBI lineage: Eukaryota > Metazoa > Arthropoda > Arachnida > Sarcoptiformes > Acaridae > Rhizoglyphus > Rhizoglyphus robini. Next base: position 15,275 of record JAKIJQ010000432.1, read on the forward strand.
GTGGAGTTTGTATGAGATTTTAATTTAAACATTTCCCGAATGATCCCGTTTTTAAAAGGTTTTTAACAATTTTATATGAAATTCTAATAAAAATCTAATCACAATATTTCTCACAACATTCACTCAAATTTTAAATTACAATGTTTGCATAAGCAGTCGGTTAAAATGATATTTTATTAGTTTGTCGTGTATTTCTTTATGCTATTTCAATCTAAACAAAACTTTTTACAATCTAAATAGCTAAATTCAAATTCTTTTCAATTGAAAAAAACATTCTTCAAAAATCAGTTGATTTTTAAATTTTGGTTACATTTCCCATTAGTAGTTTAGAGTCTACAGTGTACAGTCATCGGCTGAAAAATGTTGCCCACCCCTGGTCTACACTATCGACATCCATTTGAGCTTGTTGCACTAACAAATTTAAAAGCTTTATGTGTATAAAAGGTAAACATTATTTATTTTATGGATAGTTTTTCGTCATTTTTAGGGGCTTAATGAAAAAGGTTAAAAATCGCGTCTTTTTATGAATAGTTATAAATCGCTATTAATAATTTTTAAATAAATCTTCTGAACTAGCTAACAGTTGTGAATATTGAGTTGTCACAACCTTCTTCTTACACAAGATTATCCGCCCAAATTCAATCTTCAAAGCTTATTCAAATAAATGAATTAAAATCACTAATTTTTTTCTGCTCAACTTAAAATATCATTGCAATAATACCGTCAGTTATTTTTAAATCTTCTAGAAAGTTTCTTTAATAACGAGGTGCTGGTTTAAAAAAGGTTTCTCGCAAAATTATTCGCCGATTCGTTTATTTCTACAACAATCTTTTAACTTTCCATATTTTAAATAAATATTTCCTTGAAGTTTAGTGCATTAAAAATTTATTTTTTGAATAAGTTTCCTTTTTCTTTGCGCCGATTGTTCTAAAAAGGTAAAACCACAATTTTTGTGAATAGTTATCCATCTGTTTATTTATTTTATTATTGTGAACATCTATTGAACAAAGAAATTTCTAAGTAATCGCCAAAATTTGCCTAAGTCCCAATGTCTTCTATCAAACAAGGTTATCCATCCAAATATAATTAATTTCCCAATAAGCCAACAAATGAAATAACTTCCCCAATTTTTTGAAATATAATTAAAATAGTTTCCCTCAATGTCTAATCGATAATGTCCTTAACCAAAGTGCAACTCATCTTCAAGCAGCTCACGGCCATCCAGTGGAAATACGATTATATTACTTTCAGTGTGAAATGGAGACCCGAGTTCCCTGGTAATAACAATCGCCTATATTATCATCTATTCCTCAGTGAGTACTAGTCAGCATGATGGTCCCAGGAATTCAACTCTAGGACCGGAGATTTATGACGATTTCAATTGAATTATTGGTTATTACCTGGAATCCAAATGTTTATTTTTCATTTTTTCAAAAATGCCAGATTTTTTATTCGCCCAACAAAACTTATTCAGAATCCCTGTTAGCATCATTGAACCACAAATCTTTGAGTTTACGACCATTTGAAACTGAATCCCAATTGAATACTGAAATGACTGGATTAATCGAGGTAGATTCATTGGGTTACAGTCAATTTCTTAGGATTTATGTCAACCAAAGTACCGTTGGGGAGTTATCCTACAAACTCAAACTGCCTGGAAAGGATTCTGTGCTCTTACAAAAGACAAATTCCCAGTAAAGCCAAATCATGAGGATCCAAACAACGACCCAAGTGCTTTCTATGTTTACGAGTGATTCTCAACCGTGCACATTTGACGTCACTTTGTTCGAAGTCTGATCCAAACTGTTCCAGAAACTTGAACAAACACTTGACCTTTTCCCGAATGCTCTTCCCAAAGTACTGTAAATCCAAATCAATGTCATCTAGAATCATCTTGTTGAGTTAAAGTTGAGTTGGTTCAAAAATTAGTATAATGTATTTAAAATTTAATTATAAAATTCTATTTTCATTTGTTTGATATTATCTAAAATGCCTGTAATGTTAGTTTTAAAATATTTTCGGATAAATTTAATTCCATTCAGATTCTTTCACAAATATCCGGTTTTGTTCGCTCTATTCGAAATGATTCAATACGTATTCTCTAAATTGTTGCGTCTGTTTGTGACTTTAAGCTTATTGTTGGGTTTAAAAAAATGCTATTAACAATCGATTTATTTATTAAGACATGCAATCGTTCTCATAAAATGTTAGCTTTCTTTAAATAATAGAACGTTACAATTTTTTCAACGTTGATTGGTGTGGTTCCTAGTAAAAGGTTTTATTTTTTAATGTCTACTTAAATATCTCTCTTTATACTATTAGTTAAAAAATTTAGTTTGTTTGTATATGTGATAGATGATATATTAAAGAAGTAAAGAGTACCTTAAAGAATCGCAAAACAGAAACTTACATCGCGACTAACTGTTTTCCTTGTAAAAATAGCTAAACAACTGATCTTTACTCTCAATACACCAAGACACGGACTCACAGACTGGCATGTGTTGTTGATTCATCAATTGTTTGGTCTGATTTTATCTGTATTCTCTCTCCCTTTAAACAATCCCGTCAAACTCCTCATGTGTGTTATGATATTTATGTGGGCGATTGGTTTGTGTAACAAGTCAGCATTAATTTTATTTAACGGAACTTTGTTTGTTAATTCTTTTGTAAAATTTCCTGTCAATGATTTAAACGGTTTATCGAAAAGTGTCTAAATATATTTTAAATTCTTTTTATATAATTAAAATTGTTTTTTGAGTAAATTGGGAAATAAAAAGGTCAAACCATTTAATGAGCAAATGAAATGCCCAGAAATGTCTTTAATTTTTAAATAAAGTTTACAATTAAACAATTGAATGGGATTTCAATGTTTTATTCGTTTTATTATTGTGAATTTCTCCTGAAATTCATGATATTCCAATTAATCGTCTAAAGCAACTATCCAATTGTTGTGTCTATTAGAATTTACTCACGCAATACTCTTTTCCAAGGTTAACCGCCTTTACAAATCTCTAATGATTATCCGACAAAATGAATTAACATCTCCGAATTTTTTACTCAACTCAACTCAGAATAACTACCTTTAAAATTCTTGAGTTACTTTTAATTTGTATTTGAAAAGTTTCTTCGACGAAAATAATTAAAAGGTTAAAATTTATTTTTTTGTTAGTTTTTAATCATCATTTATTCATTGAATCATTGTAAATTTTAATCAAAGTTGTCTGAATTAACTATACAACTGTACAACAGTACATATTGGGCGAAATAAGTTGATTGTTTTATACAAAGTTATTTACCCAACTTAATCTCACATGATTATTTGACTAATTTTATTAAAATTTCTGAATTTAACTTACCAAAGTGGGTAATGTGCTCATAACATGGACAAATATTCAATAAAGTTTGCATGGTTTCAGGTGACAGAAATATAACTCGCATTCTTTTTGATGAAATTCCGTGCCAAACTGTCCAAAGGTTGATTCATTTTCTGACAATTTCGTTTGGATTGTTACAAACAATTGGAGGTTTTTACAAAAGGTTTAAAATCAATTTTATTTGTTAATATTATTCTCGAAAAGTAAAATGAAAAATTTATTTAATCATGCTTCGATCATTTTTAAAGCTATTTCGACGGTATCTTAAAACAAATCAGTTTAATATCCTACGATATTCAACACTAAAGCAAATAGTAAAAGTCTATGTAAATTACAGTATTACCAATAGATTGGTAATTATTGTGTAAACTTTTCTTTCAAATTTACGTAACCAACATTAGTTTTTTTTAACAAACTTTAAACTTAAATTAAAAATTCAAATAAAAGCTTACGTTTTTGTTGATTGAAGTGGGTTGTTTTAGATTATAAATCTTTTATTATTTCTTTTCATGTGTGTTTGGTTGTGACAGTAAACATTGCCTCAGTATATGAAAGGTCATTAACTCAATTTGTTATGCAACCATTGACAAAACATGATAGTTTAAAAGAAGTAAATCTAACCGTAATTATTAATCGAATCAGTTTACTTGCTGATGAGTAATAGGCAAGCAATGATTTACACTGAATTCGCAATTATGAACTTTAATTTTTAAATGGTCGATTAATTATGTCACCTTTTTGTCAAACTTCTAATTAAAAGATATATAACTCATATTTCAATTTCCGATAGCAAATTGTGATTGAATATGCCAACATGAAGTCAACTCTCATATTTCTTCCATACTTTTCTGTTTTGTGCATATTTGTGTTGTTTCAAACGCGAATAATAATTTTGCACATAACATTGCTAATGATGTTCCAGATGACTCCATGCAAACACTTATCAAGCGGTCAGCAACATAAGCTTTCTGGTATTATCATGAAAAGGTGGATAAAGATGATCAACTGATTGGCATTGGGGATGCTGTCGTAATTGTGAGTTATATATGAATGACTAGATTTCATTGAATGTGTCGAACAAATACAAAGTTTTAATTTTATAATGATTTTCAAAAATTCATTACAGTATCCACAAGCAGTTGTTCTCAAATTGGGGATCCTTCGACCATCTTCACCACCCTTTTCATTCGTTTGTCAATTTATAGTTCGCATCGACAGTTTATCTCAACTGACACAAGATGGTGTGTTATTTGAGGAATGTGATTCCTAATTTTTTTTTGTAGAGTGAATCTTTTTTATAAAAAGGTGACAAATAATTTAAATTGTTCTTTATTTTGCTTAAAGAAAATGATTAAAAAAACTTTTTTAAATTTTATATTATTCATTCTAATCATTTTGCACATTGTATGATGTTTCGTTAATAAAAATCTATGCCAATTTTTTGGCGAAAACTGTTAAAACATAGTAATAAATAAAACATATATATTAATAAATATTCAAAATAAATAATCAATCACTTCATCTTTTGCTTTTCTTTCTTATTGTCCATTGAAAAAAGGCTAACACTGATTTACATTAATTTCGCAATTATTAAAAAACTTTACTGTTTAAAATGTCTATTAAATTAACTCAAACCGATATAGCTCTTTATTAAAAGGTATGCAACTCAAATTTCAATTGCAAAGACATTGTTCTCATATCTATAGGATAATCTTATAGTATATAGTTTATAAAACTAATATTTTTAATTAATTGATTATTCTAGGTAAACATGATTCATTCTTTCTTGTTGATTTAACAAAAAAACTTTCAAAAAGATTTCTTTTATTTTATAATAATTATTTATGTTTTAATTTTTTGAAATGTGGCGATTCTTGTAAATTTTATTTATCAGAAATCTTTAAATTAATCGCCTGAATTAATGACAATTCAACAGTTTTATCAATTAGGTGAATCAGGTATGTCTTTTACAAAAGGTAAACCACTAAATCTTTAATGATTATTTGACTAAATGAAATAACGTTACCTGATTTCTATACACATCTCAACAGAAAATAACTTCCCTTAATGTTCAGATCAGATTTTCATAATTTTTCAACGAAGTTTCGTAATCAATTTGAGTGTTTTAACCTTTTCCGTGCTTGGATTTGGCACATGTGCCCAGACTGAACGGTATGACATAGAAACTTCTTATGTCAGACAATCTTATTTATTGTCTTTAGTAATCGTGATATTCATTAATTTTATTATGAATTTATATTGTATTAATCCATTAAATATTCGTCAAATTTAAATAATCAACCTTTCTACCGATTGGTATTAAATAAAATTCTCTCAGTGCAAGTTTAAGAGATAAAACGTTAGTTTTGTGGGGTTTGTATGAGATTTTAATTTAAACGTGTCTAAACGGGCAAGTTTTTTAAAAGGTTTTTGACAATTTTATATTAAATTTCAATAAAATCTCATCACAATATTTCTCACAGAAATTTTAAATTACAATGTTTGCATAAGCAGTCGGTTAAAGAATTGTTTAGTTTCGTTTTTTGTTTATTTCATTTTGCTATTTCAATCTAAACAAAACTTTCTTCAATCTAAATAGTTAAATACAAATCTTATCTCAATAAAAAAAACATTAATCATGATTTATTGATTTTAAATTTTTGGTTACATTTCACATTCGTAGTTAGTTTAGAGTCAACACTATCCAGTGCCGGAGCGGTCTGTACGCGAGGTACGCGGCCGCGTAGGGCGCCGACCATGTCAGGGGCGCCGCTCGCGAAGCGGCAAATTTTAGGGGGTTTAAATTGTTTTTAGCGAATTTCTGATATGCTGATTGATGAAATGAGCAGAGTATCCTTATCCCACATATTTAGTTCCCAAACAATTTGAGGGCGTCTTTTCCCAGTGATGCATCAGCAGTTATTGTCACATTCTTCTTTATTCCGTAATTGCGAAACCATCCTCGCACGTTTTTATGAACATTTATTTGTTTTTGCATCCAGCATTTTAAAATTGTTTGTCAATTACTAAAATTTCTCACTCACAGTTCATCTTGACACTAATCGGTGTGTTTATGTGACGCCTAATTATATTGTAAATTATTCTATTGTAAATTTTTGATTTTTAATGCTTAAGTGTTCAAGAATTTGCTTTTTAAAAGAATCTTTTTTTACTAAAAACAGATCTAATGCTCTTTTCATTGAAAGGTTACTTAAACTTAAACATTGATTTGCGAAAATAATTAATAATTTTTTAGAACGTCCTAACATAATCTATATATGTTAATATTTTTCATGTCTTTAAAACATTTAAATTTGACATCTTTGCGAATGCTAGCATTTAAAAGGTTAACTACTTAAATTGTGAATTTATGATAAACACAATTGACATTGCCACCTTTATTAAATAATGCAAATGGGAAAGGCATACATATCCCTAAATCACTCATTTACCGTGACACATTCAAACATTTCTGTGTTAATCACTGTATAATATTTCTAAAGGTAACTCTAAACTAAATAGATTTCTTCGAATGATTCAAAAGTATACAAACTTTACAAAACTGTCAATTTAACTTAGTTCTCACATAGATTTTCTATCTTTTCTATTCGGCTTCAATATTATGAGAAAACAACACTTATTTGAATATTTCGGCTTCAGTGATAGTCATATTTCAATTAAATCAAATTAAACACATCGTTTTTGGGGTTTTTTAAGGTAAAAAACTAATTAGTGGCACTTGTGAATTGTGAATTTTTGTTGAATGTTTTGAATACCTTTATTTTTTAGAAAGTCATTTATGTATTTTTTATGAGTTTTTAATGAGAACGACTGTGCTTACCACCAAAACTCTGCCTTCCAGTAATGGTGTGTAGTAGCGCCCGCTAAAAAATCCGACGTTTTGATTTAGTAGAGCCAACAGTAGCAAAAATCGCTAATACAGAGAAAGTAAAAAATGTGTACTGTGCTCCTTAAAAAGCCCATCATGCTCTATTCACAATTACGTTACGTATTCTGAATACATTGATACCAAATCTCCGCAGAAGAATCGAAAAAAGCGTAACTGCAACAACTTACATTGTATAAACTATTTGTTTTTCGTGCAATTTCATCACTTACAAGAACCTAGTTCATACAGTGCTTTTGTTTACAAGTGTGTGGACGTTTGCAAATGTGTACTGATTTGCTTTTTGGTCCACCAAAATCAGGAGAATTTGGTCCGAGTTTGGTTTTCTCGTGATCACAAACTCCACCACTACCTCTATTGTGCTTGTTGAGGCTGGGTGTTTAGTTGTGACCAAGGTGGAGCACAGCTGACAACGCTACGGTATCTTGTTTTTTTTTGTGTGATTTCTCTTGTGTAAATTTGAAATACCGTACTCTGTTGACCTCAAACTCTACACTCATTCTAAGGATCATTACCATAACCGAAACATACATTGCTTTTGTTTACAATTGGGTCGACGTTTGCAAAAGTGTGCCGAATTGCTTTGGTCAACGAAAACCACCAGAATTGGGTCCGAGTTTGGTTCTCTCGAGATTACAATCTCCACGACTATTTCTATTGTGTTGTGGGTGTGTGAGTGCTTTGTTGTGATCAAGTTGGCTCACAGCTGACAACAATAAGGTAACGTGTTTTGGTGTGATTTCTCGTGTTTGTTATATGAGTTTTTTTATTCCCTAGCATTGAATATTAAACTCTGTTGGCCTAGAACTTTACGACATACTTCACCGAAAACAAACCAAAAGACAGCAGCAGAATGTGCTCAAGTCTAGTCAAAATATAAATGTGTAAATGTGAGTGGCTCGTCCTCTTTGAACAGTCCCATTTTCAAATTTTGCGCTTTCAAAATTCTTCAGTTTTCTTGATTTTTCTAGAAATTTCGGTTACGTCTTTTGTGAACATGCCTCCAAATTCAAATTTGTAAACAAAACGCGAAATTCACATTTTCCAATGCCCAAGGTTACTTTTAATTATCTTATTTGTTATCTGATTATGTTATGACTAGTTGGCTAACACTTACACACCTTTATTACCTTTGTTCACCTGTAATTAGCATACAAATAGCCAAATTAGTTCGATCACACTGATGTAACACAAAATTGATAGTAGACCACTCAGTTCAGTGAAACAAGATAATCTATTTGACCAGGATTCCTGTCGTGATCACTACCATCGATGGATCACCTCATCCCCATTGGATCAGTCCTGGAACAGCTGATTTAGCCGAACCAAATTCTCACCTCATTGACAGTGCTGACACGAGCACTCACCCTCTCAACACAAATCAGTGCTCCTCTTCCTCTCACTTTGACAATTCAGTGAGCTTTCGAGGTGTTTCGAGATGCTTCGAGAAACGTCGAGCACACCACGAAAACGCATAAAAGGAAGACAACAAGCAACTTGCGAGCACTTACGAACAAACAAGCACGTGGTGCGTTCGTCAAGTCACAACATTTTCTTCATTTTTGATTTATTTTTGATTTATTTTTGATTTATTTTCATTTTTTCTTTGTTTTCATTGACCAGTGGTCATTTTATTTGTTTATTTTTACCTTTGTGATCTATTTTTTAATAATATTTTTTGTATATATCAACTTCGAAGCGTTCGTCTGTTTATTTCGAGTTCAAATTCACCAAAATCACCTTCTTGGGGCAGTATCACCCAAGAAAACACCATCCAAATCATTTCAGCTCATAGCGCGACATTTGAATTGTGTCCTATTCGTCGTGTACGGATTGGATCACATTTACAAGACGGCATGATAATCACCTGGCCCCTCGGTACACGTCTCACGTCTGCACCGCCAACGCCCGAGGACCGTGATTATTAATCAACGAATCATCATCATCTCACAATTTAACTCCCTGAACTTATCATTCACCTTCATCAGTCAAGCTCATTTCCGATTTAACCATTCCATTCGTCGGTACCTGATTCCTTCATTAATGCTGATTTGTCCTGATAAGAAGATTTTCACTGACTATACGATCAATTCTTTATTTTTGTTTGTTTACACTAACTCTTGTACTGGTAGGTCATTTGAAATTATATTCCATCAATCTACACTTAGTAAACAACATATACAAACTGATTAGACACTTTCTATCCTTGTTAGAGTTTAGATTAGTTCTACACGTGACATTTACATTCTTCTCTTTTCTATTTCTTATCATTTTGGTTTGTCATTATGCAGTTTATACAGAATTTACCTACTAGTCAGAGTTTGGAAGAATATTTACGTAGGCCTAGATTTATCAGTCAGGAGGACATGCTGTTTGTCTCTTGTGGTGCTGGTGTCATTGATGAGAGTTCAGTGCCAGATTGTGCTGGTCTGCTTGGTATGTCTTCTGTGCCATTTGATCCGGGTACACAGGTTGATGTTTCGAGTAAGGTTGACTGTTGCTTTGAGCCTCCTCGAAAGCGACGGTGTATTGAGTCGAGTTCTACTGATGAAGGGGACAGGTTGCTTTCTGGTTCGACTAATCCTGCAGGTATCTACTCAGAGGTTGATCCACTACGATCTGGTCTCGTCTCTACTGAGCTGGCTCGCCCGAATTGGTGTAATAGTCATTTTAGAGATGGAACTTCTGTCTTGTCTTACTTAAAGTCTTACTTCATTGATAGGATCGCTCGTCTTTACAGTGGTGTCATTGAGTATGCTTGCATTAGAGATAGTTCATTTGCCGAATTTTTGTTGGAAGAAATAGATTCGCTTCGAGATCTAATTGTTTATTGTAAGCTTCCAACTGATGTAGAGTTTGAATTTCAAAATCAAATTGATGAAATTGAGTTGTGTTTGTACAAATGGGTGAATGTTTTCAATGGGTTGGGACCTTATCCTGGGCCCTCACCTGTTGTTGAACCTGAGTCTGCTGAAGTTTGGGAGCATTCCCAGATCGATTCGCCCAGTGATCATTGTGTTGGTCGACTCAGTCAGTCATTGTGTTCTGATGGAGTTGACAATCAATTTGAGCCCATTGCGGTTCCTTTTGTTGTTGATGATTATACGGAGCCGAGTCAACGGTCTGGTCAGTCCATCAGACCAAAGAATGAATTCGACTTTAGTGAGGTTGACTGTTGTTTTGAGCCTCCTCGAAAACGACGGTGCATTGAGTCGAGTTCTACTGGGGAAGGGGACAGGTTGCTTTCTGGTTCGACTAATCCTGCAGGTGTCTGCTCAGAAGTTGGTCCAGTGCAATCTGGTCTCGTTTCCACTGAGTTTGTTTACCAGAATTGGTGTACTAATTTTATTGACGGTGGAATTTATGGTTCGTCTCGATCTGTTCCTGCACCCTTTGATGAGCAGATACCTTTTACTGCTGAACATGATAGTGAATCGGTTTGTCCTACAGAGGAGCCGATTGATTTGGCGAATTATGGTTCGGTTGAAGAGTCGGATGATGGTCATCTCTTTGGTGGTTATTGTCTTGCTGTTTTGATTACTGAGCCAATTGAGTGCTCCGAGGTGGCTGATGCTTCAGGTATTCCTCCCTCTAGTTGCCCAGTGTTCTACTCTGCAAGGGGACACCCCGTCTGTGGATCCTTTGCCTAAGTGTGGTCAGGTTGTCAGTTACTCTGATGAGCCGAGTCGACCAACTAAGCGTAGTTTGGTGCCTGACTTGCCTCGTCTCAAGAGATTTATTTGTGCATTGACAAGTGCTGACAGGTCGATTGTTGATTCGACCAAGCCACCATTTCGTCTGAATTCTGGTGACTATAATTGTAATGGTTCAATTTGCCGTTTTAAATCTGAGAGCCAATCAAGTGTTGACGTGAATTACTTTAGTGACGGACCATTGAAGGGACCGGTTTCGCGGTCTGTTGCTTTGTCCCCAGAGAAAGTCGATAAGTTGAGCGGAGTTCGTTGCAAAATGAAACGCCGATCTGGTGACATTGGTGGAGTGGTCTCCGGTGCCACTGAACTAGGGGACAGCTCTGAGTCTAGCTTGGCTCACTTGGGCGTCTCTATACCGAGACATGGTCCTGATATTTAGTCTAGCGATATAGTTTATTTACCTGGCGAGTCATTTAGTCTAATTGGAGATGACTCATTTCATCATATGACAACCAAAGTGTTCTTGTGCTATCATTCTCTTATTCTATTCTCCTAGTACATAACACTACACTCATTTGATTCAATTTATCTATTCTTTTCCTTATTACAAAAACACAAAAAAATATTCAGTTTATATTGATGGAAACACTTTTCGAGTGAACTCCAAATGATACACCCTTGGGCAAATGATTATTCTTTTAGCCAAAATTTTTACACTAAATTTTGTAAAAAGAAAGGGGACATGTAAATGTGAGTGGCTCGTCCTCTTTGAACAGTCCTTTTTTCAAATTTTGCGCTTTCAAATTCTTCAATTTTCTTGATTTTTCTAGAAATTTCGGTTACGTCCTTTGTGAACATACCTCCAAATTCAAATTTGTAAACAAAGCGCGGAATTCACATTTTCTACTGCCCAAGGTTACTTTTAATTATCTTATTTGTTATCTGATTATGTTATGACTAGTTGGCTAACATTTACACACCTTCATTACCTTTGTTCACCTGTAATTAGCATACAAATAGCCAAATTAGTTCGATCACACTGATGTAACACAAAATTTGATAGTAGACCACTCAGTTCAGTGAAACAAGATAATCTACTCCACCAGGATTCCTGTCGTGATCACTACCATCGATGGATCACCTCATCCCCATTGGATCAGTCCTGGAACAGCTGATTTAGCCGAACCAAATTCTCACCTCATTGACAGTGCTGACACGAGCACTCACCCTCTCAACACAAATCAGTGCTCCTCTTCCTCTCACTTTGACAATTCAGTGAGCTTTCGAGGTGTTTCGAGATGCTTCGAGAAACGTCGAGCACACCACGAAAACGCATAAAAGGAAGACAACAAGCAGCGAGCACTTACGAACAAACAAGCACGTGGTGCGTTCGTCAAGTCACAACATTTTCTTCATTTTTGATTTATTTTTGATTTATTTTTGATTTATTTTCATTTTTTCTTTGTTTTCATTGACCAGTGGTCATTTTTTGTTGTTTATTTTTACCTTTGTGATCTATTTTTAATAATATTTTTTGTATATATCAACTTCGAAGCGTTCGTCTGTTTATTTCGAGTTCAATTTCACCAAAATCACCTTCTTGGGGCAGTAACACCCAAGAAAGCACCATCCAAATCATTTCAGTTCATCGCGCGACATTTGAATTGTGTCCTATTCGTCGTGTACGGATTGGATCACATTTACAAATGTGGTTCGTGCTGTGATGATGATTAAGTTTTATGCTGATTTGTTCACTTTCGTGTGATTTCATCTCAACATTATGGTCTCGTATCGACAGTAAAGCTCATTGTGGTATGCAAGATGATTATAAGAAAATGTTTAAGAATTTTAATCGATGTGAATGTAGTTTCTAGATTCACTTTATGCTGTACTCAATACTCAAGGTGTGCCGTGTATTTGGGTTTGAAAGTTTCTCAATGAATTACATTTTTGTTGTCATTGTGTTTTGTAGACAAACGATCTGTGCAAATGTCATTAATTCGTGTAATGTGCTCTACCGCCATATATAAAATAATATGCTAAATGTACTCTATATATCTGGCTGTGAAAAGATTTGTTTATCAGAATGTATTTTTTTCGACAAAAATTGACGTACGAAAAAGTGATTCATTTGAGAGACAACAGAACCGACCGAACCAACTAACGTAACAATGAGCTAAATAGGAAACAAATAATTATAATTGTAACATTAAAAGGAGAAAGCGCATTTGCAATAACAATCAACGCTCTTGGTACCTAAATTTGGTATTGGCGTTAATAGTTACAAACAAAACATTTTGATTTCGTTTTTAACTTTCTGTGCAATTCTCATTGAATCATGTATCTGCTCTACCCAACACTCAACGAGTCATTAGGAAAGGAACCAGACTTTATTCGGAGATTTGTGCATTCGAAAGGGGCAACATTATAATAATGGTAATTGTAATTGAAAGTCGTAATTGCACGGTAATTGTCATTATGTTCCCTAGCTTACATTTGGAATTTTGCCTAAGAGGTCAATAAAAATACCATTCCAAGAAGGGTTGACATTGAAAGCAGCGAGGCATTGGGAATGGGTTCAAACTTGTTTTTTTAGTGAGTCCTAACAATTCGGGTTTGATCGAATGTTCACAGTAGTTATCACAACCTTGATAGCGAAAATAATGAAAACTTGTATGGTAAAATCGTAGATTTTACAGAAATTGAGTTTTTAATTACCGCTCTAAAATGATATAAACTTGAAATCGCTCTAAAATGATGAAAACTTGAATGCGCTCCGAAAGGAATAAAACTTGAATTAAATCTTTGTTTTGTTGCTATAATTAAAAACTCAGAGAGCCAGCAATTCGATTGAGTAAGTGGAACTAATGAATAGTTTTGGTTTTAACACCTGAAACGACTAAACATAGCAAAAAAAACCTGAGATCAGTTAAACATTTGCAAATTTCCGCCACTGGCAAGCAAATAAAATTATTTCATCGAAGAGTTAAGTTATCAATGCACAGATGGAATGTTAAGTTTTGATATCTTGCTTTGAAACACAAAAGAGTGATATACTTTAGTGGTAGTGATGCAAAAGTTATCGTGGTTGTTACTGAATTTGATTCAGATATTTAATATTATATCAAAACATTGCTGGTACACGACCTCAAAACCAACGAAATCACCAACATCGAAGTCGGAGTAACAAATAAAAGGAGCTTAACGACAACGGAAACGACCAAAGGAAGTAAGTATGAGCTCCTTGGTCGCGAACTGGAACTCATGTTCAGGGACGCTAAGATTACTTTTGTACCGGTCGTTCTCACGTGGGATGGATTGGTGACCCGACACTTCAGAAAATATATGAACCAATTGGGAATACAAGCATACTTTCAAGTACAAGCATTGAAGCGCAAGTGCGAAAGCATAAAATTTGACGCTCGGAAGTCGTTTGTTCGACACCCTTGTAAACCACCAATAATTAAGCACAACTATATTCCGACTCTTGTCAAATTGCAAATGCTAAATAAATAAAATATCATCTTCATATCAAAACATTTTGTATATATTGACTGGGGTGGTCATGTGATTTGAGTAATTCTCGTTATTAATATTTTATCCAGGTTTCATTTTCCAACCTTGTAACAACCAAAGAAAGCATGAACATGAAGCATAAAACCAAGAACGCCGTCACCAAAATAAGTATCGCATTTAAACTGAATAGCGTCTAATCAAAAGAAAACAAACATACCTCTGTGGTCGAATTGCTGGCTCTCTGAGTTTTTAATTATAGCAACAAAACAAAGATTTAATTCAAGTTTTATTCCTTTCGGAGCGCATTCAAGTTTTCATCATTTTAGAGCGATTTCAAGTTTATATCATTTTAGAGCGGTAATTAAAAACTCAATTTCTGTAAAATCTACGATTTTACCATACAAGTTGGTTTATTGTCACATTCTTCTTGATTCCGTATTTGCGAAATCATCCTCGCAAGTTTTTATAAACATTTATTTGTTTGATATTAAGCATTTTAAAATTGTTTGTCAATTGCGAAAATTTTCTTACCCACAGTTCATCTTGACACTAGTCGGTGTGTTTATTTAAGAATGTGACGCCTTATTATATTGTAAATTATTCTATTGTAAATTTTCGATTTTTAATGTTTGAGTGTTCAACAATTTGTTGTTTAAAAGATTTTTTTACTAAAAACAGATCTAATGCTCTTTCCATTGAAAGGTTACTTAAACTTAAACATTGATTTACGAAAATAAGTAATAATTTTTTAGAACGTATAATATATATATGTAAATATTTTTCATGTCTTTAAAACATTTAAATTTGGCTGTTTTGCGAATGCTAGCATTTAAAAAGTTAACTATTTAAATTGTGAATTTATGATTAAGACAGTTGTCATTGCCACTAAATAAAATAAAATGTCATTAAATAAGGCAAATGTGAAAGATATACATTTCCTTAAATCACTCATTTACCGTGACAAATTCAATCTTTTCTTTGTTAATCACTGTGTAATCTTTCTAAAGGTAACTCTAAACTAAATAAATTTCTTCAAATGATTCAAAAGTATTCAAACTTTACAAAACTGTCAATTTAACTTAGTTCACACTTAGATTTTCTATCTTTTCTATTCGGCTTCAATATTATGAGAAAACAACACTTATTTGAATATTTCGGCTTCAGTGATAGTCATATTTCAATTAAATCAAATTTAACACTTCGTATTGGGGTTTTTTAAAGGTAAAAAACTAAATACTGGCACTTAAACGCATATATACTTTTCATTTAATTTTTTAAAGTTAAACATTTTTTGTTTTAGATTTTGATTTAAACATTTGAGCTATTAAAATGACCGTTTACTATATAGTTAAAAAAAATTGGCAATGAATAGCAGCTAGGGTCTTTAAACCACAGACCTGTAAGTTTGAGATCCTTTGAAACAGAATCACAATTAGATACAGAAATTGCTCGATTAATCGCAGTAGTCTCGTTTACAGTCAAACCATTAGGATTTGCTTCAAACATAAGCTTACATCTTACAATTATTATTAAGTGAATCAGTTTATAGAAAATAGGTCAAAGCTTATTTGCTCTGTTTGAATTCGCAATTGTTTATTAATTTTGATGTTTGAATGATCAATTAATGATGATGAGTCGATTTTATTTTAGTTTTCAAATAAACGGTATGACTCATATTTGGATCTTCAACAGCAAAAATCTGATTCAATACACCAAATTAAAGCCAACTCTCATATTTGTCCTTTTCTTTTCAGTTTTGGTTAATGTTTAAAATTTTTTTTTCTGGATAGTATTCACACGGTTGATTGGCACACGAATGTAACGGTTAAAGTCGTTTAATGACGAGACAAACTCAAAGGGCACAGGTCGACTCGGATTCATGCAATGTTGGCGGATCGGAAACAGTCCCCAATTGATCTGGTGGATCATATAAACAAATTTGTTAATTGATTTTGTACAAGGTTGGATCTGGAAGAGTCCCCAATTTGGTTAAAAGGCCTTATCCTAATCGTGCAAAAGTCCCAATGTCTTCTATCAAACAAAGTCATCCATTCAAAAAATAATTAATTTCTCCTTACCCAAACAAATTAAATAACTTCCCCAATTTAAAAAAAATATACTTAAAATAGTTTCTCTCAATGATAAATCAAAAATTATGATTGCAATTAGGTGTTTTTTGTTTGTTTATAATTGTTAAACCGTTAAGTTCTAAAGTTCAAAAATTTTCCTATATTATTAATTAATTCATTTAGCTCTTATTCATATTTTTTACTAAAGTTTTAATTGTTTATTATTTTCTTAGTTTAAAACATTTAAAAAACAATTAATCCGTTAATTAGTCAACCCGTTTTGACTCGTGCATAACTTTTTTTAATAAAAGGTCCAAATCAATATTAATTGAATTGTCACATTTTCTCTAAAAATTTCTCTACAATTGCAAGGTTCAGTGATTTTTTAAATAATGACTTTTATGAATCACTGATACAAAATTATTAGATCTTAATTATTAATTATTTTAAATAGTAATCTTAAAGTTTTTATAAAGTTTCTTCATATTAAAGTGCAGTTTTTAAAAGATTTCTCGCAAAATTATTCGCCAATTCGTTTAACTATCTACCGTATTTTCCGGGCTACAAGTCGCACCTGTGTATAAGTCGCTTTTGCCTTATTTTGATAGCTTACCCAATCACAGATAAGTCGCACCGGGGCATTAGTCGCAGGTAATTTTTTAGTAAAATATTGATGTTTTAAATATGCGATTTTATTGTTTAAAAACCACTAAAATGCATTAAAATAGGAATATTAACAATATTACAAGTTATCCAATGGTGAAAACATCGATACATCCTTCAAAATCTTCATTTTTAACTCTCTTTCCATATGGATTTGACAAAGTACCACTCTCGGGCAAACAGTAGCCCATGCGACGTATTAGTCGCACCGGTGTATAAGTCGCAGACATGAAAAATCTTGTCTAAATGGTGCGACTTATCTGACGGAAAATACGGTACTTAATTTTCCACAAATTAAAAAAATATTTCCGTGAAGAGTAGTGCATTATAAAATCAAATTTTTGTACAAGTAGTTAAGTTGTCAATTTTACTAGTCAAGCAACTTCTTTGTTTTAGAAAGGTTAAAAACATATTTTTTTAGTTTAGAGTTAGAGTTTTAAAACCTTTGAAACGGAATCCCAATTGAACACAGAAATGGCTCTAATCTAATCTTTAATCTTTAATCTTGGCTTTAATCTAAGCAGATTCACTCGGTTACAGTCAACTCATTGGGATCTACTTCAATCAAAGTACCGTAGGAGTGTTATCCTACAATCTCAAACTCCCTGGGTTGGATTCTGTGCTCACAATTACTAAAGGAAAATTCCCTAATAAAACCAAATCAACAATATCCAAATAACGACCCTAGAGCTTTTTATGTATACTAGAGATACTCAACAGTTCAGGCTTACATCAACAGTGCACACTTAAAAATCACTATGTTCCAAGGCAGATCCAACTGGTTCCACGCACCTTGACAATCTTTGACTTTCGATCGATTGCCCTCCCCAAAGTATCGTAATATCCAAATAAGTGTCATTTAAAAACCAGCAAAAACATACAATCTTATTTACTCCGTTAATTCTCAGTCAACCTGTTTGGGCCGCCACATTATGAAAGGTCAAAATCAATTTAAATTGAATTAGCACATTTTCACATTTTAATATTTTCTCTACAAGGTTCAATTGTTTTATTTTTTAATAATGCTTTTTCTAAGTCACTGATACAAACTTAATAGATTTTAATTTTTAAATAGTAAACTTATTAAGTTGGGTAGCTTTAGATTTCAAAAATGGTCTCGAATCGAGATCGATGGTTGATTAATTGCGTATAAATTTTTCATGCACTCTCGTGTATTAAAAGTATTTAACTCAAAACCCAAATTTCAATTGTCAACTGGCAAGTAATGATTGAATTTGCCAACATGAAGTCATCACTCACATTTCTGCTCTTCTTTTATGTTTCTGTGCATATTTGTGTTGTTTTGAATTTGAATAGTTTTGCTGATAACATTTAAAATGATGTTTCAGATGATTCCATGAAGACATTCATCAAGCAAACAGCTACAAAAGCTTTCTTGTATTATCATGAAAAGTTCAATAAAGATTATCAACTGATAAGCATTGGGGATGCTGTCATAATTGTGAGTTATTTATGAACGACTTGATATTGAATTACTAGAACAAATACAAAGTTTTAATTCAATTAATAATTTAAATTACTCACAACAGTATCCACAAGAAATTGTAATCAAATTGGTGCTTCTTCGACCATCTTCACCACCTTTTTCGTTTGTTTGTCTATTTAAAGTTCGTATTGACATTTCATTTCTTCTTACACAAAATGTTGTGCCACTTCAGGAATATGATTCTTAAATTTCTTAGAAACAGATTTCATTTGAAAAGGGATAAAACATTATTTTTAATTTTTATAGTTTTATTTGAAAATAAAGAAAATCATCGAAGTAGTCAGACCAAGGCTATTGATTATATCATTCCATTTCCACTTTCGACACTTTTTACAAATTTCAATTTTAAAATTAAAAATAACATAATTTTTTATGAAATTTCCACTAGCTTAAATGGTTATAAACTTATTTTAATACTATTTGACAAAAGTAATCAGAGATAAGGCGCGAAGAAAGAGATATACGTTTTACCTGAAAGGTTCGCATTATTGAGCATCGAAAAGGGAGGATGAATGAGTTATTTGTAGATTTGTTAGTCAAATTAGCCTAAAATGAGACTAAAACAAAAATATATGGCCAATTACTTGGGGTAATTACGATACTGTTGTGGCTATTGGAAATCGGTGCTATTATTCGAATCGCAAATATACGGAATATACAGAACAAAACAAAATATTCGTCCATATTTCAGTTAAATCAAATTTAGCAAATGTTATGTTGGTTAATTACTGGGTGTTTTTAAAGGTTAATTCTAAATTTTAGTCAACTTTATTGGAAAATTAAAACACTATGCCTTCAAGTTTTGGGCAGTTTTAGTGTTTAATGATTAAGACCCTTGACTTTGCCATTCGACTTTAACTGTTTATCCATTTCAAATAAAGATTTTATTTTATTTATTACATTGATTAATTTTCAGTAAATTTATATTTAAGGACTACCACAAGCTTGCTCAAACAGGTAAATACAATTAAAAATGTGGCCAATAATTTGCATACATGTTAAATCTTTAAAATGAAAACCATTTATATTCTGATTGGATAATAATGTTCAATAATTCATTGCAGTACTCACAAGCTGTTTTGCTCAAATTTGTGTTGCCTCGACAGACTTTTACGCTCAATTACACAGAATTTTGTTATAATTATTTTGTAATATTTAAATTGTTAATGCACTTGATATTCTTAAAGGTTAAATTAAAACTTTGTAATCAGCACAAAAATGATTGAGATATGTGTTTGTAATGTTCACTCTATCTATTTAATGCAATTAGTAAACATCATTGGCTCCAAAGGAGCATAGTAGCGGGCGCACCTTTACTCTAGCCTCGGCCGATCGCAATTGCAATTTTTGTTTTTTTCTGAACTTGTTAAAGGACATTGATATCCTAAATCAAGGATCATAAAATCCCACTGCTAGCTAACTCGTCAAAATATTGTTTGCACATAAACTCGGGTCGACACGAACAATGTTTTCAAATTCTTGAAAGCAGTCAATTAAAATGGTTAATAGAAACTTTTAAAATTTCTTATTAAAACCGTGAATATATTTAATTGAACAATTTTTCAAATTTTTAGTGATTTCGTCATTTTTTTATTTGTTTTTGTCTGTAATTATTTCTTTAAATAATTACCGATGCTACAGTGTAACGAGAATTTACGGTACGTCAAACTCCACATGTGTGTTGTGATTTTTATGGACAATTTCTGTGAATATAAATGTTAAACAACTCAACCTTTCTTTTATCATCGTAAGGTATGTTTTTTAAGGGTAAAATGTTTTTGCTCTGGATTCAAGGATATTTCGGCATTTCTGTTGAGAATATCCGCGCTTCTCCCTTTGTGATCATTCACATTCAAAAGACCATTTTCGAGAAGCAAATTCCAAATTGGTGGTCGTAGCACGTCACACTTCGTCCGTCAAGAAGGCCACCGCCTATGCTTCACGCCTTCGTGTGGACATAGCAGTTCTCCATGGATCTGGTGAAGCAGAAGAAGATGAAACCCATGGTCGCTCTTCCCCACCACCTACTCGAACTTTCGAAATGTCACCAGGCGATAATATTCCAATGTTTACTGCGCATGACGCGTTCAAGGGCGCACCACTCAACTTAGTTGGAGACGTGAACCAGAAGATTGCGATTCTAGTGGATGACATTCTCGATGACGTTGAACAGTTTATTATTGCTGCTAAATTTGTGAAAGATTTGGGTGCAGTCGAGGTGATGGTTGTGGCTACGCATGCGCTCTTTTTTATTATTTTTTATGTTTTTAGTCTATTTCTTTGTGCTGCTTTAATCTAAATAAACCTTTGTAAAATCTAAATAGTTAAAGGCAAATTCGTTGTTGTTTACAAAAACTTTAATTGGTTTTTAAATTTTTGGTTACTTTTCACATGCGTAGAGTTTTGAGGCTACACTTTCAACTTGGTACTTGTAGCACTTTCATACTTGAAATCATAAATTATCGTTTACATTGTCTATAAAAGGTAACAAATATTTTTTTTATGAATTGTTTTTTCGTCGTTCATTTCTTAATTTTATATCAAATGAATTAAAAATCGGAGGGACATTGAATATTATTTTGATGAAAGAAATTTCTATCTTCTCAAATGTAATTTTAGAAAATAATTCTCAAATATTAAAATATATTTAATTTTTTTACAGTTTTTTGGTTTAAGCAGATAGAAGCAATTTTTCGTTGTTTTTAGCAGGGTAGATTTTTAAAGGTTTTTAATCATATATATTTGTCCATTTAAAATTGAAAATTATAAAACTTTTAAAAGCACTATTTTCCAATTTCATATCATGCTACTTGTAGAGCATTGCTATTCAATACTAGGCTTGATTAACAGAACCGGTAAATTTTCATTTCAATCATTCAACAATTAAATCTCGTGTTTTACGTGAACTTCTATTTAGATAGTAAAATTGTACTACTGTATTGCGATTAATTTACGTAAACAAAAGTGTTTTTAGCAAAGTTTATACTCAAAATTTAACTTAAAATAAATTGTTAAGTTAAGTATTTGTCTATGAATATAAAAAGGTTTTTAAATTAAATTTGTTATGCAATCATTGGAATAGCATGCTAGCTTGTTTGTAGTAAATCTAATCGCCATTATTTTTTTAATTAGTAGACTTTTATTTTAAAAATATAGGTCGTTGATAATTTATATTGAATTCACAATTATTAATGAACTTTACTGTTTGAATGGTCGATTAATTTCGATTTGCTTTTCTGCATGTTTCCTATTAAAAGGTATATAACTCATATTTCAATTGTCAATTGCAAATTGAGATTGAATATGCCAACATGAAGTCAACTCTCACGTTTCTTTTCTTCATATCTGTTGTTTTGCATATTTGTGTTGTTTCAAACGCGAATAATTATTTTGCAGACATCATTTCTAATAATGTTTCAGATGACTCCATGCAAACACTCATCAAGCAAACCGCTTCAAGAGCATTCTTGTATTATCATGAAAAGGTCAATAAAGATGATAAAGTGATTGGCATTGGAGATGCTGTCATAATTGTGAGTTAAACAAATGCAAAACTAGTTTTCATTGAATGTGTAGAACATACACAAAGTTTAAATTTGATAATAATTTTCAATAATTCATTACAGTACCCTAATTTAATTGTACTCAAATTGGTGCTGCTTCGACCATCTTCACCACCCTTTTCGTTTGTTTGTCAATTTAGAGTTCACACCGAAAGTTCATCACGTCTTAAATCGGATCGTGTGCTGCTTCAGGAATGCGATTCCTAATTTTTAGGTAAAAGAATCTTTTTATAAAAGGTGAAAAATAATTTAAATTGTTCTTTATTTTATTTAGAAATTAAAAAAATGATAAAAAACTTTTTTTCTCTATATTAATCATTTTAACCTCTTTACACATTGTATCAAGTTGTATTAAAAAAGTCAAAACATTTTTTTTATAGTTAAGGTGTTACTTTTTGCATAATTTAAAATGGTTATACAAATATGTCAAGTTTGGTAGTTCTAGTGATTACGGTTCTCGCAGATTATTGCCAAAAGTTAACAGACACAGTGACAGACTAGAGACCGGCAGAGGCCAGCCTGGCCCATAGGCCGCCTGTGGCCTGTGCAGGCCAGGCTAGGCCAAGCTGGGCCAGGCCGCCATATTGAAAATACTGATAGGCCATAGGCCAGGCCAGGCCGAAGTATGGAAATCAACAGGCCCAAAGCAACTTTTGAGTTTTACTTCATTTTGTGTTTTTCAGGTCAGTTTCTTGGTCAAGGAATCACCCTTTCGCTCGAAAAGAGGTCAACTCGAAAATATTGATTGGTTTGCTGTGAATGTAAATGTAAATGTAATAAGATTTGAAAATAAGTTTTAAAATAAGTAACAGGCCTGAACAGGCCGGCACAGGCCAGGCCGGGCCAGGCCTAGGCAGGCCTGAAACAGATGAGGCCGCCGGCCAGGCTAAGCCCAAAAAAAATTAAGTGACACAGGCCGGGCCAGGCCAGGTTAATGAAAATTATCCACTTGCAGGTCTCTGGGACAGACACGATTGCAATAACATAAGCTCAGACTCTAAAAGAGTTTTGCTGAAAAGGTAATTTAAAACACATGTTTTTACTATTTTTCAATGATTTTAATGTTTTCTCTTTAATATATTTTTTTTGCAAATAATATATTTAATAAATATTCAAAATAAATACTCAATTATTTCATATTTTGCTTTTCTTTCTTATCGCCCATTTGAAATAGGGTCAACACTGAATTACATTCATTTCGCTTATATAAAAAGAACTTTACATTTTGAAATGTCTATTAGATTAACTTAAACCTAAATCACTCATTATTAAAAGGTATTTTTTATTATTTACTGGAAAATGAATTACCCGTTAAATTTTCTTGTGTTATCAATTTAGATGTAATTTAGGTGTGTTTGCATGTTTTATTAATTTACAAGCGCAACTCTAAATATATAAAAAATAAAAAATCTATAGTCGAAATCTTCGATTTTAAAAGAATATATTTATTACACTATTCACTCGAATGTTAAGTTACAATGTTTGCATAAGCATTCGTTTAAAAGAATATTTGTTAGTTTTTCATTTATTTCATTGAGATATATCAATCTAAACAAAACTTTTTACAATCTAATTAGTTAAATTCAAATACTGAAAATCTCAATCGCAAACAAACATTAACCATAATCAATTGATTTTTAAATTCGTGGTTACATTTCACATTCGTAGTTAGTATTTAGTCTACACAATCGACATCCACTTGAGCTTGTTGCACTTCCAAATTTAAAATCATTTACTACATTTTTCACCTTCTTGTTTATAAAAGGTACAAACTATTTATTTTTTGAATAGTTTTTCGTCATTCTTTGTCTTTGTCACTTTGTCTTAATCTTATAATTATAACAATCGCAGATTAGAATAGTAAAATTATATTAACTTTGAACATTTTTTGATATAATGAACAAATTAAATGTTACAAAATGTATTTGGATTCAAATTAAGTTTAAATTTTTTCTATCTTTAGGGGCTGAAAAGGCTAAAAATCGCGCTTTTTATGAATAGTTATAAATCGATATTAATAATTTTCAAATAAATCGGTTGAATTAGCTAACAGTTGTGAATATTGAGTTGTCCCAACCCTCTTCTTACACAAATTATATGCACAAATCAAATCTTCAAAGATTATTCAAATAAATAAATTAAAATCACTAAATTTTTCTGCTCAACTCAAAATATCATCGCATTAATATCATCAGTTATTTTTAAATATTCTATAAAGTTTCGTCGTTACGAGGTGCTGTTTTTAAAAGGTTTCCCGCAAAAATTATCGCCGATTCGTTTAGTTCTACAACAATATTCTTAATTTTCCATATTTTAAAAAAATATTTCCGTGAAGTTTAGTGCATTAAAAATTAATTTTCTGAATACGTTTCCGTTCTCCCAACGCCGATTCTTATAAAAAGGTAAAACCAGAATTTTTGTCAATAGTTATCCATCTGTTTATTTATTTTATTATTATGAACATCTATTGAACATAGAAATTTCCAAGTAATCGTCTAAATTTGCATAAGTCCCAATGTCTTCTATCAAACAAGGTCATCTATCCAAATATAATTAATTTCTCAATAAGTCAACAAATGAAATAACATCCCTAATTTTTGAACTATAATTAAGATATTTTCCCTCAATGTCCAATCGGAAATGGCCTGAACCAAAGTGCAACTCTTCTTCAAGCAGCTCACGACCCTCCAGTGGAAAAACGATTCTATTACTTTCAGTGTGCACTGGAGACCCGAGTTCCCCTGGTAATAACAATCGCCTATCTTGTCATCTATTCCTCAGTGAGTACTAGTCAGCATGATGGTCCCAAAAATTCCATCCTAGGACCGGTGATTTATGACGATTTCAATTGGATTATTGGTTATTACCTGGAATCCAAATGTTTATTCTACACTTTTTCAATAATGTCAGATTTTTTATACACCCAACTAAACTTATTCGGAATCCCTGTTAGCGTCATTGAATCACAAATCTTTGAGTTTACGACCCTTTGAAACTGAATCCCAATTGAATACTGAAATGATTCAATACGTATTCTCTAAATTGCTGCGTACGTTTGTGACGTTGGGCTTATTGTTGGGTTTAAGAAAATGCTATTAACAATCGATTTATTTTTTAAGACTTGCAAACGTTCTCATAAAATGTTAGCTTTCTTTAATAATAGAACGTTACAATTTTTTCAACGTTTATTGGTGTGGTTCCTAAAAAAAAAGGTTTTATTTTTTAATGTCTACTTAAATATCTCTCTTTATACTATTAGTTTAAAAAATTTAGTTTGTTTGTATGCGTGATAGATGATATATCAAAGAAGTAAAGAGTACCTCAAAGAATCCCAAAACAGAAACTTACATCGCGACTAACTGTTTTTTTTTCTTGTTAAAATAACTAGTCTTAAGTGACGCCGTTGGCGTAAAGTCGGAGCGGGAGTATCCCGAGCACCCATTCTTATCAATTCAGTCATCGATGAGTCATCTCAGTGACAAAGACACACACGTACACTCATTCCTCAATACAGATCTATGATAAATATCACTAATTATTTTTTATTTTCGGTGCCCTTTGACCTTATGGGCCAAAAATTTAACCAGGTTATCTACACACATACCAGAATTTATGGTCAAATTTTTAGACCGATCCATTGAACCGTATAGGCGCAATCTGAAACACAAGCCTTTTCCTATCAAGCGGCGCCAGGGGACTCGTTCACTCACAAACTCACACCCTCGCTTCGCTCGGGCGTGAGTTTGTTCTTTTCCTCCTCCAATTAAACTGTCAATTCCTACTCTCAACACACCAGCCCACAGACACACACTCACAGACTCGCATGCGTTGTGTTGATTCATTAATTGTTTAGGTGATTTCATCGTCTTTTTGGTCTAATTTTATCTGTATTCTCTCTTTTTAAACAATCGCGTCAAACTCATCATGTGTGTTATGATATTTATGTGGACGATTGGTTTGTGTATATAAATGTGTAACAAATCAGCATTAATTTTATTTAATGGAAATTTGTTTGTTAATTCTTTTGTAATATTTCTCGCCAATGATTTAAACGGTTTATCGAAAGTTGTTTTAATTTTTTTATTTATTTAACAAATTCTACTTAAGTGTCTAAATATATTTTAAATTGTTTTATATAATTAAAATTGTTTTTTGAGTAAATTGGGAAATAAAAAGGTCAAACCATTTAATGAGCAAATGAAATGCCCAGAAATGTCTTTAATTTTTAAATAAAGTTTACAATTAAACAATTGAATGGGATTTCAATGTTTTATTCGTTTTATTATTGTGAATTTCTCCTGAAATTCATGATATTCCAATTAATCGTCTAAAGCAACTATCCAATTGTTGTGTCTATTAGAATTTACTCACGCAATACTCTTTTCCAAGGTTAACCGCCTTTACAAATCTCTAATGATTATCCGACAAAATGAATTAACATCTCCGAATTTTTTACTCAACTCAACTCAGAATAACTACCTTTAAAATTCTTGAGTTACTTTTAATTTGTATTTGAAAAGTTTCTTCGACGAAAATAATTAAAAGGTTAAAATTTATTTTTTTGTTAGTTTTTAATCATCATTTATTCATTGAATCATTGTAAATTTTAATCAAAGTTGTCTGAATTAACTATACAACTGTACAACAGTACATATTGGGCGAAATAAGTTGATTGTTTTATACAAAGTTATTTACCCAACTTAATCTCACATGATTATTTGACTAATTTTATTAAAATTTCTGAATTTAACTTACCAAAGTGGTAATGTGCTCATAACATGGACAAATATTCAATAAAGTTTGCATGGTTTCAGGTGACAGAAATATAACTCGCATATGCATCTTTTTGATGAAATTCCGTGCCAAACTGTCCAAAGGTTGATTCATTTTCTGACAATTTCGTTTGGATTGTTATTATCTCATTTGCAAAGATGTTTTTACAAAAGGTTTTAAACCAATTTGATTTGCTAATATTATTCTCGAAAAGTAAAATGAAAAATCTTTTTTAATAATGTTTCGATGTTTTCAAAGCTATTTCGACGGTTATCTAAAACCCAATCAGTTTTATACCCTACCCTATTCAACACAACTAAACTTTCTATAAACACTAGAGTGTGATGGCGCTGAAGCCAGTTATTTGAAACGTGTTGACTGTATTTCAAATTATGATTTTCAGATTAAATAAATTATCATTTTGATTTATATTTTGATACGTTCACACACACACGAGAACAAACACACGAATACACAACAACTCAAAAATATACAATTGATATATTCGGATAATAACATATTGTAGTGTCAACTTTGCTGTGATCATGAACAAAGGTTTTTATATGTTTAAATGTACTGCTTTATTTGTTAGTGTGTAGCTGAGCCCATTGTTTTTATTTGATGAAATCCGACAACTCTTATATACATTCACTTAAAATTCCTCACTGCTCATTATGCCTATTGATAATTGCAATTTTTGTCCTTACAAACTGCTGCAAAACTTTAGAAAGGTAATTCACAATTAAATCAAAATTGCATAGTAAAAATATTTTTTATGCGACGTTATCTTCTTTCTAACGAGCTAGGTTTACTATTTAGGCGAATGGTGAAGCACTACGCAAGCTATATGTGATTGGTATTACAAAAATACATATATTAAATTAATTATTACAATTTTTTACTTGAATTTGAAAATTAAAAGGTATTTTCATTTAAATTCTTGAATTCTCAATATTTATATATTTTTTAGCGAGACTCTTTTAGAGTCGTAAGCTTATGCTATTGCCATCGTGTCCGTCTGTCTGTCTGTTAACCTTTGATCATATCCTGAGAGAACCATTGAGCCTAGAATTGCCATATTTAGCACACATATACTTGGTAGCATATGTAATCGACCAGTCAAACCAAAACTGGGCGCCATGGATCATGACGCCCATTCTGGTGACAAATGTATTCTGCGAGAACCGTATACCCTAAAATTATCAAATTTGGCATACATACACTAGGGAGTATATGTAATCGACCAGTCAAACCAAAACTGGGCGCCATGGATCATGACGCCCATTCTGGTTGCGCCAAGTTTAAAAAAGATTTTTTGTGGTCACTACGTGGCAAATGATGAACAAATGCATTGCACATTTTAAATAAAAATATTGGTCCCAATACACCTCTTTAGTGATCCAAATTGATCAAATAAAGTCGTTTTTAAAAGTTTCTCAGTTGATAGTTCAAGTTTCTATTTTATTATTTAAGAGTCTCGCACTTTGCCTGGCTTGCCAGACAATCTTATTTTAAATTCTATTTAGGGCGCGTTTTCTATGTGATTTAAATTTTTAATAAAATGTAGTAGAATTTGAGATGAAAGTAAGTGCAGTTTTCTTGTAAAAGGTTAATAAATTTGATTTGTTGGACACACTTTTATCTCCAACTTATTAAAAAATTAAAATTTTTTAAATTGAACAAATTTCTTTATGTCAAAAAAATTGATTTTTTACTTTTTGATTACAATTTGTGTTTCAAATATGTTTAAAATATTTGACATTCAAACTTTTTTTTATTAATTAAATGGTTAAAAATCACTTGTTTATTGTTATTATGCATTAAGAAATCGTTTTATTATCGTGAAATTAAATCGAAATTTATAATTTTCTAATTAATCGTACAAATTAACTAGTCTTAAGTTACGCCGTTTGTGTGAAATCGGATCGGCGGTATCGTGAACACATTTCCTTATAAGTTTAGTCATCGACGAGCCATCAAAGTGAAGCTTTCATAAAATTTGCAGAGCGATAACCGTAATCCTATACACCATGTCGTCACTTTATTGATTCAATGTTTATGAACAGATACAGTCAACAGTATGGAATTTAGTCCAAAGTAGACACAATCCCACATTCTATGTGAATCACAGAACTATCCAACAGTTGTATCCATTGAATAAATCTTTTTGATTTTCTTTTACACACAGGTTATCTACAAAAATCTAATCATTATTAATTATCCGACTGAATTAATTTACATTTCTGAACATATCTACTCCTCAATAATGGGAGAGATTACATCTTGTCATTATTTATTCGTGAATCTCTGCTACAATGTTTTTAAGCGCAATCGCATTTTTTTACAATAGTTCATAATTAACAAATGACTTTGAACTTCTCGTTTTTAAAAAGGTAATTCAAAAATCAATTTTTTTCATTTTGCCATTTTAAGTAGACTGAGTAGAGATATTGTAACGTTTTTTTTAAACCAGCCTTTTTACAAATTGTAACACAAAAATTTTATTCTTATAACTTACTACCAGTAATTTAAATGCTAACTTCGTACAAGCATAAAATCCTGGCTTACTATCCTAGCCGCCTTTATATATTTTCTGTGAATTTGATTCATCTGCTTTAAAAGGTAACAAATATGCGTTTTATAAATGTGAATTTATATTTGATTATTATCAGGATTTCTCATTCAAATGGAAGTTTTTTAGGTCCGAGTTTATTTAAACTTTTTTCTTACTATTTTCATTATACAATTTTACATCGAACTTCTATGGTCAATTGTTTGTTTATGCGACTCAAACGTTTACATCTGTTTGTCCAACCAGAAACTGGTTTAGTGTTTTAAAGTTATTATTAGGCGGTAATTTTTGGTTTACTAATCGTTTGACTTTAATAGAGGTTTCAAAACAATTTCTTTTAGTTAATTCAAATTGAAATTTTTAATGTATTTTTTGGACAAATTTTTCAGCAACGCTTTTCTAAAGTCACGTTAATTATACACATTCCATGTTAATGCTCAACCGTACAATCCCTGTGAATTTCCCAATCAAGCTTTAACAATACATTTCTTTTGCAAAGCTAAACTTTTCGAAAACTTTTCTGAGCAAGAACAAGTCCAAGCTACATCATGCAAGACACCTAATACTATACGAGATAGTAGTAGCATTGCTCGTTTGTTAATGTTTTTTTAATTGTAAAATCATCTGTACTTGTTCTCTAAAGGTATCACTAAACTAAATAGCTCTGTTTTCATAATAGTTCTTAAATATAAATTTTATCGGAGAGTTCAACGAAGCATAAATACACCATATTTTATTTTTTCTGACAAAAAGCTTTTAAAACACAAATTGTTACTAAATTCACTTATTTCAAAAAGTTGAACAGTTGAACGCATTGAATACCATCCAACTGTGTTTACACAAGGTTAATTGCTAATCGAATTTTAAATGATTTTCAGATTTTAAAAATATCATTTTGGTTTATATTTTTGACAAATTATCGAATACTAATATTTAATAAGTTATTTTGCTGTCTTTACAATGCAAATGTAAAAATACGTAAATCTCTTTCCGGTCTAATTAATTTGGACCGGATGTCAAAATGACGAATGTGAAAATTGGTCATTTTTTGAGTTAAATTATTTCATTTGATATAAAATTATTTAAGAGCAAATGATTATCTTTCCAAAACGCTGTCCATCAAAAAAATCCATTGAGTCGTTCAAAAGTTATTACCCAAAAACCGAAATTCTAGTGAAACATAGACAAATTTTGTCATTTTTTCGGGATATTTTTAGACAGATTATTGAAAACTAGTACTAAAGAACTCCATATTTTTAATAAATAATCCCAATGCTTATATTCTTCCACTACATTGATAATCTTGATAAAATTTGCTTTTGCTCCATGACAATTGGACCGGAAGTCAAATTTTGAAATTTTGGTTTTTGATTTATCTTTGAATGAATTTCTCTTGTTTTGATTTTTGTATTTATAGAATAACTCATTAGCTTTCCAAAACGCTTTACCACATTCAAATCGGTTGATCCGTTCAAAAAATATGATCAAAAACCCATTTGTCATTCAAATGGTCTAAAAATGTTACGTCATCTGTGGAAGTTCCATATGATAAGATAACTTGGGATTTATGTGTAGATTGTAGCTAGTGCTGTCTGCTATATGTCTATGAAATAACCTTGAAGTTCGATGTTGTCTACAAAAAGTTATAATTTTTTGAACATCACATAATTAAATTGGCCCGATCATTTTGGACCCCCCTGTATATCAATGTATTAATATTATCAAATTTCACATTCCTATTATCAAATATATAGCAACAATAACATTGTTCTTAAGAGTTTGAAGCAGTTTGAGTATATAAAGATTAAAACATTGACATTTCGTTTAATGTGATTAAAAATTCAATTCACTACAATTCACATCATCACCCATTCAAACTCGAGTTGATCATCAAAAACGGTCAAAATCCATTTTAAAACAAAAAGTCATTTGACAGGCAACTATTTTGGCTTAATAATGGGCCGATTTCAACCATAAATCAATAATCTTTGACTAACTGATGAATAAATGAATGAATTCGTGAAATAATATTTAAAGTTAACATCGACAGTTCAACTAGTCTTAAACCGGATCGTGTGCTACTTCAGGAAAGTGATTCTTAATTTAGATGAAAGTGTTTTTATATAAAAAGGTGAAAAAAAATTTAAGTAGTTCTTTATTTTATTTAGAAATAATGGAAATGATAAAAACTTGTTTCTCGTTTTGCATTTTTATTGTTTCTTTTATTAAAAAAAAGGTTAAACTCTAATAAACTGTTTATAATTTTATTTGGAAATAAAAAAAATAAAAACTATTCTTCTGAGATCACTTTTACCAACTAAAAGAATGGTTACAAATTCATTTTATTTCAATCAATTGTTTATTCTTTATGTTAAATATCAAGGTTTCTTCTATTTACATTATCCACTAATCATCATAATTGACGATTGACGGTGACGGGCTGATAGAATCCCTCTGAGAAGAGATGGCCTTCTCGATTGTTGTAGTCAGCGTTGGGCCAAATAACCGCTGAAGTTCGACTTTAATTAACGACCAGATGGTTTATGCGCGGACTCTCAGATTCTAATGAAAAAAATTCAGGATGTTTAGGACCATGTGAATAGACTAACTTTGAATTTTTATGAAAGAATGGCCATAGGTTCTCGAGTTATAAAATTCCAAAGTTTATTCCGTGCGCCCATCTTGGCCCGCTTCTGGCAGTGAAGCACTCCGAGTTCAGGTGTGTGCGACCGCGTTGCTCGGAAGCACACACGCCAGCGGGAGTCACACATTTATGTTTATCATTGACATCTCATATCATACACATGCTAACTTTTGCTCGTTATACATTTATTTATTGAAAATACTGCTGGCGAGAAATGGTTATTTTCTGATTTAAAGATATGCAAAAAACAACATTGGATTTGACACGAGTTGGATCATATGACGAATCTGAAGTTCGAATCTCTTGAGAAGGAACTGATACTCGCAAACATGATTGTAAAGAGATTGTACTGTTTCTTTGGTTTGGTTCGATGATTCTAGACCCGAAATCACATCGTCAAGAATCTCCTCAATACCCTCATTTCTTGACATCGAATCAGAATAATCAAGAACTTTGATGTAATCTCCGTCGAAGAAGTCATCGTGATATCTGACAAACATATCAACAGTCTGTAATTCTTCAGCAGTTGCCTCACCGATGATCGACGTGTTGTTCTCCTCGATGATTTGCAGGATTAGTTCTCGGATTCTTGTTCATATTCACTGATTGATTCAAAACACAAAACTAAGGAATTCAAATCAAGCTGAGAGCACCTTTGTTTACAAACAAACAGAACGAGGCAACCACTTTGTGAAAACATGTGCATTGCTTGCCTGTTCATCAACGATGTTACTTTACAAAACGCAAAACATTACAAAATATTACAATTGTACAAAAATAATATAAATCTGTATATGCATGATTTATTCTCTGTTTCAAAGCATTCTATGTGTGCTTTCATTAATTGACACCAACGCCGAGTGGCACACTCAGAGTGTGCTCACTGGACAACTGGACAGCAGGCAGCAGAGGTGTGTGAGTGCAGTGCGCTTGGTGCCTCTAATAGCGTGCCCAGAATGGCGCGAGTCAAGAACTTTGGAATTTTATAACTCGAGAACCTATGGCCATTCTTTCATAAAAATTGAAAGTTAGTCTATTCACATGGTCCTAAACATACTGTAATTTTTTCATTTGAATCTGAGAGTCCGCGCATAAACCATCTGGTCGTGAGTTATTCTGAGATAGGATTTTATTCATCCTATCTTCTAGGCCCACCAGAATCGCCATTTGGTTGTTAGACAGTGCACTCAAGCAGTCAAAACTTTGGTAAACACTTTCAGCGGGTAATTAGACTAACCGTGTATCACACAGTGTAGCAGCATCTTTCTTATCAGCTGGAGGTGAAACTGGGATGAGATCAGTAAATACCGGAGTGGTACGCCAACAGTTGAGACAACGATTTGTAACGAGTGTTTCGTTCCGATTAGGAGAATGTGTAGTAGAAGGTTGATCCAAATTGGAGATGATCATGTTCAACCGGTATAGAAGAATCTTCTTTTACAAGGTCATCCACCAAAATTCAATCTTCATTGATTAATCGATTAAATGAATAAATTAAAATCGCTGAACTTCTTCAGTATCATGGTGTTGCTTTTAGGCACATAACTCTCTTTGATCTCTATCTATTTGTTGAACTGTGTTGATGTTTATTAAATGTTTTATATGGCTCTATAATTTTTACAATTATAATTTTGAATTTTTATTTAATGTTTCGATGCCTAATGTTTAAAATTTTGTCTGAGCATCCTTAGAGAGTATCTCAACTTCGCATCAACTTTAAGATTACTAATACCGATAGTTGTCGGACGCAAATGTTACTTGATTTTATTCTTAATGTCTATAAAAAGCTATCCGTCTAAATATAAATTCTAGGCATTATTTGAATAAATGAACTAACTTCCCGAATATTTCAACTTAAAACAAAATAAATTCCCTTTATATTCTCAGTTCTACTTAATTGATCTGTAAAGTTTCCGGGTTATCAGTACTCTTTATGAAATAGTTTACATAAAAATTGTTTTTTATTCGTTTGCTTGAAATTACTGAAATGTAAATCACTGACTAAATTCGTCACGACACCCCGTGAAGAAGGCCACCGCCAATACTTTACGTTTTTGATTGAACATTGCTTTACTACACGGATCGAATAAGAAAATGAAAACTACGGTCGCTCCTCACCGAAACTAAAGAAACATTAGAAATGTCACCTGGGGACAATTTTCAGTGATGATTTTCTGTCCGACCGTGGCGCGTGATCGATAGTGTGGAAAACATTGCCAATTTTCGATTCGTTTTTATTTCGATAATTATTCATTTTAACTGAGATTTCATTTTCTCCAAGGTAATTTCAAAATAATTTATCTTATATTTAGTTATGTCTATGATCTTATTAAATGGCCTGATTATCTCCAACAAATCCACATATTTCTTTCCTAGACGACTAGTAGTGATAAAATATTTAACAAGCATGAATTATCATAAATTAAATAATTCTCATTGTATTTTTAAATCTGAATATTCCCGTTGACACTTTTACAAAAGTTTTAAGGTCAAGGTCAATTTGCACAATATCAGGCAAAACATTTGTTTACCTGTTGAAATTTAATTAAATTTGTAAATAATTCTATTTCTTTTCAATTTGCTTAATTTATCTTAAATATGCGTTTTAATATTTGTGTTCAACATCATTCATTGTTTTTATTTACCTCAAAACCAAATCAAATTAAAATGATTATTCGATCGCATTATTTAGAATCTTCGAAATTACATACCAAGCTGAACTCCAAATAACTTCATTTAATATAATCTATTTTTTAAATTTTTCTGTGCAGTATCCAGGCATCTGTTTGTCTGTTTGTCCAACCAGAATCTGGTTTCAAGTTTTAAAACTATTATTAGGGGGTAATTTTTGGTTTACTAATAATAAAGGTTTCCAAAACAAATTTTATCTAGTTAATTTAATTCCAATTGGAATGTTTCTTTTAGACAAATTCTTCTGCAACGCTTTTCTTTTTTTTAAGTCACTTTAATTATTCATATTCCATGATAATACTTAATCGTACAATCCCTGTGAGTTTAATAATCAAACTTTAACAATAAATTTCTTTGGCGAAGCTAAACTTTTAAAAATCTTGTTATAGCAAGAACAAGTCAAATCCACATCATGCAAAACACCTAATACTATAGTAGTAGCAGTGCTCGTTTGTTAATGTTATTTATTGTGAAATCATCCGTTACTGGTTCTCTAAAGGTATCACTAAAATAAATAGCTTTGTTCTCATAATAATTCTTAAATATAAATTTTAACGGAGAGTTCAACGAAGCATAAATATGCCATATTTTTTCTTTCTAACAAAAGCTTTTAAAATACAAATTGATTCTAAATGAGTATGGCCAAATTAACAATTTTCTTACAATGGGATTTGGCCTATACCAGAGTGTAGTACTCATCTAAGGATACAAAAAGTCATTGGGACCTAGGGTCCGGGAGACGTTCTTTCGGTACAAAATGGCGGACAAAGTTCCTTAAAACCGCGTATACGTCAAAAATAGAAATGAATTTTTTATTGTTTGCTATCAAAGCTTTTGGTAAATTGGATTTCAGTGTAATACGATTCCAAAGTTCCCCCAGAGACATAATAAATTTAATTGGGCCGCAGGGTCCACCAGGTAGCGCTTTAGAAGAACATTTAATTTTTATTTTTAAAATTTTTGCCAAAAGCGCCACCTGGTGGACACTATGGCCCAATTAATTTTATTGAGCCATTTAGAGACTATTAGAACATTATTCAAGTGAAATTATATTTGTTTAAAGCAAAAGTATTCAAAAATGTATAATGCCATTCATATTTTTGACGTATAGCTATACGTGGTTTTAAGGATCTTTGTCCGCCATTTTGTACCGAAACGACGTCTCCCGGACCCTAGGTCCCAATGACTTTTTTGTATCCTTAGATGAGTACTACACTCTGGTATAGGCCAAATCCCATTGTAAGAAAATTGTTAATTTGGCCATACTCCTTTGCTTATTTCAAAAAGTTGAACAATTGAACGCATTGAGTACAATCCAACTTCGTTTACAAAAGGTCAATTGTGCATTCGAATTTCTAATAATTGTCAGATTAAATAAATTATCATTTTGATTTATATATTGATACGATAACACTCACACAAACAACCACATGAATGCAAAACAGCTCAAAAAGACAATTGCTATATTCGGATAATAACATATTACTAGTTTGTTTATTTTGATGCCACTAAAGTCAAAATGATGGCCCCCAAAAATTCTACACTTGTGAATTGTGTACATTTGTGAATACACTATATTTGATGTTCTGGATAATCTATGCGCCCAACAACACTTATGCAGAATCGCAGCTTTCGTCCTTAAACCACAAACCTGTGAGATGTTAAGATCCTTTGAAACACAATCCCAATTGGATACTGAAATGGCTCGATTAATCGAAGTAGTTCTACTTGTTTTCATTCAAATCATTGGAATTTATTTCAACTATAAGTTTAATTCTAACAGTTATTATTAATTGAATCAATTGTGAGTCGACTTTTTACAGGGTTTTATAATAAACGGTATAACTCATATTTCAATCGTCAATAGCAAATTTTTATTGAATATACCAAATGAAGTCAACTATCGTGTTTCTCCCATTCTTTTCAGTGGTTGTTGCTGTTTCAAAGACGAATAGTTTTACTGAAATCATTGCTAATAATAGTATTCAAGATTAGTGTTATTAAACTTTATTTAAATCAAATTAAACCTTGCTTTAATTGTGTTTGTGTAAAAATAAATGCCAGACCCATCAGAACATATTAAGCATTTTTCACTAGGTAATCAAATTAGATTTAGACGCTACACTTTTAAAAAACTAATCCAACATTGAACAAGTCCCATTCATAGAGACAGTTATTACTAGATTTATAATAATACCGTATAATAGCAGTTGTTGTTTGTTAAAGGCTAGTTGTTTTCATTAGGATAACATTTCTGCTTTTTCTGTCTAAAGGTATCTCTATCATGTTTGACACGTTTGATGCGTGAATTGTAAATGTAAAAACTGTATTTTGACTCTAAGCTTTTATAGATTAATTTAACTCAATTAAGTGTTTCTGATTGGTATTTATAATCAATTCACCCAAGTATACAATAAAGTGATTTCTATCACTTCCATTCCATTTTTTATAATATTAGAAAATTGCACATTTTTTGTTATAGTTACAATCATATTTCAATTAAATCACATTTAGCACATATTGTGTGGGTTGATTAACTAGTGGGCCCTGCGGGAGCTATATTTGAAGCATTAAGTTGGCTTCAATAATGTCCCCAAAATTTGAGATTATGGGGAATAGTCGAGCGATAGCAATTATAACCTTCCTAACCACCTAAGCCTAACCCTAACCCGATCCTAACCGACTCCCACATCTGCCTAACCAGCAAAACTTAACCTAACCCGATCCTAAACGACGCCCATACCTGCCTAACCACCCTAACCTAACCTAACCCTGATCCTAACCGACTCCCCACACCTCCCTAACCACCCTAACCTAACCTAACCCGATCCTAACCGACTCCCACACCTCCCTAACCACCCTAACCTAACCTAACCCGATCCTAACCGACTCCCCACACCTCCCTAACCACCCTAACCTAACCTAACCCGATCCTAACCGACTCCCACATCTGCCTAACCAGCAAAACTTAACCTAACCCGATCCTAAACGACGCCCATACCTGCCTAACCATCCTAACCTAACCTAACCTGATCCTAACCGACTCCCACACCTCCCTAACCACCCTAACCTAACCTAACCCGATCCTAACCGACTCCCACACCTCCCTAACCACCCTAACCTAACCTAACCCGATCCTAACCGACTCCCCACACCTCCCTAACCACCCTAACCTAACCCTAACCCGATCCTAACCGACTCCCACATCTGCCTAACCAGCAAAACTTAACCTAACCCGATCCTAAACGACGCCCATACCTGCCTAACCACCCTAACCTAACCTAACCCTAACCGACTCCCACACCTCCCTAACCACCCTAACCTAACCCTAACCCGATCCTAACCGACTCCCACACCTCCCTAACCACCCTAACCTAACCTAACCCGATCCTAACCGACTCCCACATCTGCCTAACCAGCAAAACTTAACCTAACCCGATCCTAAACGACGCCCATACCTGCCTAACCACCCTAACCTAACCTAACCCTAACCGACTCCCACACCTCCCTAACCACCCTAACCTAACCTAACCCGATCCTAACCGACTCCCCACACCTCCCTAACCACCCTAACCTAACCTAACCCGATCCTAACCGACTCCCACATCTGCCTAACCAGCAAAACTTAACCTAACCCGATCCTAAACGACGCCCATACCTGCCTAACCACCCTAACCTATAGCTATAACCTAACCCGATCCTAAACAATGCTTACACTTGGCTGACCTTAAATTGCAGTCTCTATGTAACCAAAGTTCTCATTGCCATTGTTGCATACATTGTTGGACATCAGACGCAACAATGGGGGCCCCAAACTGAGATTTAGCCATAGTGAGATTTGTTCGGCAGCTATAACTAAAAAACATTTTTCGCAAAAACCAATTATTTTTAGCACAGTCGCATAGTATTTTAAGCACTTTGGCCAAGTTTGATGCAAATCGGTCAAGAAATGTAGAAGTAGTTAACTGGAAACCAAATCGAAATTCTTGTCACTAAGAGTCTTCGCTCACGCTCGACAAAAAGGTAAGTTTGTACATTTTGGGCAATCTACGTCCATGTAACTGACATTATAATTATTATGTAAATCATGTTTCTTTTGAATGCTTTGCAAAGCAGAACAATCTATGTTTGGACATAAATCACTTTAAAGTTTTTTTAAAGATATTATTTTGTGCATTGTTTCTGTTTTTTGTTTCTTGGTTGAATACTCGACTTAGTAAAAACGACCAATGTGCTAGTTGAAGAAATTGTGAAAGCGTGTTACTAAATTATTACAGTCTGTGAAATAAATAATTTTTTTGTGTTATTCCTCTATGTTGTGCTGGTCAGAATTACATGAATTGCAATGCTTATACAGATTTGTAGACCTTTGTTGAGAAAGGTTTGTCCTTGAGTGCTGTTGATTGTACTTTCAAAGCTTAATCAAACGCAAAATTGCACTCTAGCAAAACGCAAGCAATCCTAAATTGTTGTTTTGTTCATGATATGAATGAGAGGAATGAGAACTTGTTGACCTTTAAAGTGACTATATGCAATTCGACAAATCTCCTTTTGAATTGTTTTAAAGTTCATGCCAATAGTTCTTCACTCATGAAACCAGATTTTCTTATAATTTTAATCGAAAGCCCTGCTTTCATTTTTAAAGGTAAATATTTTCCATTCGAAACAGCTTTTTCAAAAGGTTATCCTCCTAACTAATTCTCTAATGAGTATCAGACAAGATAAAATAGCATTCTGAAATTTATGCATTCATTTAAACTCAAAATAACTTTTATTAATATCAACATATTTTTTGTAAAAGTTTATTGAGTAATTGTAAAGAATTTCTAAATATTTCTTGGTAAGTTATTTTATCAATTGTTTGGTGATTTAATCGTCTATTTGGTATGTTTTTTATCTCTATTCCCTCCCTTTCGATATTTTCAGGTATTTGACCAAAGCCTACCTGTCTACAACTTATATCACTCGATCCGGCTAAAATAGATCTTTCTATTGAAGAGTCTCATCTTTTTTCATTTCTCGAGTTTTAGCCAATTCAAGATTCATAAGTTTGGGGTTGCTTTTTGCTGTTTGCCCCTGAGTAGTCTGCTTCACTTTATTGCCGTACAAGTCTACATTTTTGCCAGCACGAAAAGAGAAAACAAACACCAAAACAACACAACTTCAATTGCATAGATCTTGATATCCATTTGAGTTTGGAACTTTATTTTTTGGCACAGCATGCTCAATGATATCATCTATGGAATTGATACATTTTGGTTACCAACAAAAAATTATATGACGATTATATAGCATCTCAAAAATTATTTACAAAGAACTTTTCAATTAAAAGGTATATAACTCATATTTCAATTTTCAATACCAAATTGTGATTGAATATGCCAACATGAAGTCAACTCTCCCATTTCTTTTCTTCATTTCTGTTATTGTGCATATTTCTGCTGTTTCAAACGCGAATAATAATTTTGAAAATAACATTCCTAATAATGTTTCGGATGACTCCATGCAAACACTCATCAAGCAAACCGCTTCCAAGAGCATTTGTGTATTATCATGAAAAGGTCAATAAAGATGACCAACTGATAAGCATCGGGGATGGGGTAATAATTGTGAAATATTTATGAAAGACTTGTTTTCATAGAATGGGCCATACAAAAAATAAAGTTTTTAATTCGATAATAATGTTCAGTATTTCTTAACAGTATCCACATGCAGTTGTACTAAAATTGGTGCTACATCGACCATCTTCACCACCCTTTTCATTTGTTTGTCAATTTAAAGTTCGAATCGACAGTTCATCTCATCTCACCCAAAGATGGTGGGTTACTTCAGGAATGTGATTCTTAATTTTTAGGTAGGCTGTTACATTTTATCAAAAAGGTAAAAAACTTGTTGAAAAAACTTGCTCTTAGTTTAATTTTTAAAATAAAGAAGATTATTTAAATATTCTTTTCAACTATGTCAACGTCATTTGAAAATTTAAACACTAGACCTTTATTGTTTCAGTACAAAGTTTCAAGCAGTTTGAATGTTTAATTATTTAGTTCCTTGACATTGCCTTTCGTTTTTTGTGTTTATTCAAAAAGGTCAAAACAGACAAAACGACAAGATTCTTGATTTCAATAGGCGATATATTTTTTTATTGCCATTATTAATTATTTTTTTACTGATGGTGTTTTTTCAAAGGTCAATTCAAAATAATTTGTTTTCTATAGTAGTTATGTCTGTGATCTTGTAATGTCCCAATTGTCTCCAACTATTCCACATTATGCTTATTTAATCCGTTTTAAAATAATTCAATTAAATGTATTTATTTTCAAATAGACTCGATAATTGGTAATTCAAAAGATTTCTAGAGTTTGGGATTATAAAAATTTTTCAAATTACCAATTATCTTTACTGTAAAGTGAACCAATTTTGAAATCTCTTTTGAAAAGGTAAATAATAAATTCCTTTAAATAATCAACAATTCTTCCAAATCTAAGTTTCATCGAGCATTTAAAGCTTTTATCGAATTCGTTTGTTTCAAGTATCTACAATTTAATTAAGAGTCTTATATTTTTCCGCGACCCGATTTACGGACATCAATCAAGGTCATTCAACCGAATTAATTTTTTCTCTCCACCGATTGTTATCTCATCAAATAAAATAACTACTCCTATCTTTCAACACAACTCAACATAACTTCTCTTAATGTTCAATCCAAAACGTCATTGAACTACAAAAAGGTGATTTCTTAAAAATTATTTTATTTTAAGTTTATTTTCTCCTTTTCCAAGAATACTAGATTTTCTATACGCACAATAACAGTTATGCAAAATCGACGCATTCTTCCCTAAACAACAAACCTGAGAGTTTAAGATTTTTAAATCCCATGTTGAATGTTGGATACAGAAATGGGTCGTTTAATCGAAGCAGTTACTCCCTCGGTTACTGTCAAAACCATTGGGATTTATTTTAACCTAAAGCTTAAGTCTAACAGTTATTATTTGTTAGTTATTAATTGAATTAGTTGTTTACGGAAACTAGGTCAAAGCTTATTTACATTGAATAATTCAGTTTGAATTGCATTAACAATTGCCAACGATCTTTGCTGTTTGAATGTTGAATTAATTAATGAATGGATTTTGTTCTAGCTTCCTATTAGAAGGTATAAATCATATTTAAATCGTCAATAGCAAATTGTGATTGAATATATAAAATTGATGTCAACTCTCATATTTCTCCCTCTTCTTTTTAGTTGATGTGGATGTTTCAATTGTTTTATTGATTTAATTGTCAAGGATGTTCAAAAGTGGTTTCATTCAAACTATAAGTTTTCACCTATTAAATTTTCGAAATTAAATTATTATCATTTTCTTCAAACTCTAAATTACTTACTCTATTAAGAAAGATTTCAATATATCAGGTAATGAACATTTCTTATTAAATAGTTTCGAGAACCTCCACAAAATTCAAAAACTAAACGGTAAATTACTTTTCTAATTTTTAATCAAATCAATTTGTTATTTATAAATTTCCATAACATGACATTTACTAAAGTAAGTCTAACTTACACTATTAGTCTATGATTGTTAGAAAAAGCGACTAGTCTACCCTTCGTTTGGTGGAGGTTGTCCACCATTGGTTTTAATCGGTATCCGCTTCTTGGTTCAACATTGGTTTTACATTGACATTCAAAGCAACGCGCTTACAGTCGTCTGTTTGGCTGTGTATGTGTCACGGTAATTTACCGTGAGACAATTTTTTACTAAAACGTGTTATTGGTATAAATTTTGCATATGATGTTTCTCAAATTCATAACCTTTTCATCCTCAGTCATCTATTTTTTGGTATGAATATTGACATCTTTGGATCTTCCAGCTGACTCAAGTTAATGCTCCTCAGTCATCTCTTTTTTGGAATGAATATTGACATCTTTGGATCTTCTAGCTGACTCAAGTTAATGCTCCTCAGTCATCTCTTTTTTGGATTGAATAATGACATCTTTGGATCTTCTAGCTGACTCAAGTTAATGCTCCTGAGGATGAAAAGGTTATGAATTTGAGAAACATCATATGCAAAATTTATACCAATAACACGTTTTAGTAAAATATTGTCTCACGGTAAATTACCGTGACACATACAACCAAACAGACGACTGTAAGCGCGTTGCTTTGAATGTCAATGTAAAACCAATGTTGAACCAAGAAGCGGATACCGATTAAAACCAATGGTGGATAACCTCCACCAAACGAAGGAGTGACCTAGTCGCTTTTTCTAACAATCATAGACTAATGATGAGTTAGACTTACTTTAGTAAATGTCAT
Source organism: Rhizoglyphus robini (assembly GCA_023373905.1). Taxonomy (NCBI): domain Eukaryota; kingdom Metazoa; phylum Arthropoda; class Arachnida; order Sarcoptiformes; family Acaridae; genus Rhizoglyphus; species Rhizoglyphus robini. The sequence goes on from JAKIJQ010000432.1 coordinate 58,516, forward strand.
GTTATGGAAATTTATAAATAACAAATTGATTTGATTAAAATTAGAAAAGTAATTTACCCGTTTAGTTTTTTGAATTTTGTGGAGGTTCTCTGAAACTATTAATAAGAAATGTTCATTACCTGATATATTGAAATCTTTCTTAATAGAGTAAGTAATTTAGAGTTTGAAGAAAATGATAATAATTTAATTTCGAAAATTTAATAGGGTGGAAAACTTATAGTTTGGATGAAACCACTTTGAACATCCATGACAATTAAATCAATAAAACAATTGAAACATCCACATCAATAAAAAAGAGGAGAAATATGAGAGTTGACATCAATTTTATATATTCAATCCAATTTGCTATTGACGATTTAAATATGATTTATACCTTCTAATAGGAAGCAGAACAAAATCCATTCATTAATTAATT